>JACXVO010022585.1:117063-132469 GCA_015501135.1 Hapalochlaena maculosa
GAATTTGAACTCAGAACGTAGCAGCAGACAGAATACCGTTAAACATTTCATCTAATGCGTTAACGATTCTGCCAGCTCACCACCAATTAAGCATAACTATTCTGGGAACCTTTTGATATCACATAACTTTAAGGAAATTAAATTAAACTTACAAAAGAAAAAGTGGGCTGAATAATTTCTTCTTTTAAATTTTACAGTTGAATAACTGTTCTAAATTTCTATTTCTCTCCAGGAAGAGCTACGTAAAGCTATCTTGGCATCTATTCAAGAAGTTGACCCTGCCAATCCTTGGATAAAAGATGCTTCAGGTCGACACACCAATGTCATGGCTGTTCTGGACTGGCCAGATTCAGACAGTGACAGTTCAGAAGCTGACACGACTGGAACCTCACTGAAATCTATTGGTATTAAAATATTCATTAATTTACCATTATCTCACTTACATGACTATTGGGTTACTAGAAACCACTTAGCTGTAAGGCTAACTCTCTTTTTACAATATCATTGCTTTTATATCACATATTGTTTCTTTCATTTGCTTTAGGGGAATTGCTTGTTTCCAATTATATTTCTGATTACTTTTTAGTGTTAACTTTCTCTTCCTTATCTTTTATTTTGTTAGTAAACAACTGCATTTCACTGCAGATGCATTTTCTGTATACTATATTCCTAGATTCTTTAGCAATGTTAATTCACTAAAATGTTAGTTCTATGAAAAAAAAAAATCATTGCACACGTTTTAAAACCAACTTATCTCTTAGATATTTGTTTAACAGAAACAATATATTAAATATATTTACATTCTCTCTTTCGTTGTTGTTCCTAACCTGGTTCATTCTAGTTAACTCTTCTTCAAATTAGATTTCTATTTCTTCTTCGTGTTTCCTTTCTTCTCTATTGATCTATCCATTTATGTCATCTGATGTTGTGATTCTCACAACTTTGCTATATTCAGTTTTGGTCCTTTACACTTGAACATTATAATAGCTAAGTTATCAGTTAGGGTTGTGTTTTTTAGGGAAATGTTCCCGTTCTGGCTGCAATCGTCTTCAGGCTTTGAATCCTCGGACTGGAATCTTACATGATCACTGCAGTCTTCATTGCTTGCATTTGGATCACCAGAAGAAGAATAGCAAGCAACAAGGTTGGATGATGATTTTTACACAGAATAGATTATAATTCTGATCTTCTTGTTCCGTCTTCTGAAAGTACTTTCACATTCATGGATTCTGATACATTCTACAACTCAGGCAGAAATTCCAAATTTCAATTTGTTATATATGAAAATTCAGCTAGATTTCATTTTATTTGTAGAATTTATTTTTAATGATTAAAATGTATAAAAAATGATTAGATTGAAACTTTGCAATGTATTCTTTTACTATTCAATTAAATTCTCCTATACTAATTAATTTATGGTTTATGATTTCTGAAATTATTCCACATAGTTTATTGTTATAGCCATAATTTTAATCCTGCAATATTCCTAAGTTATTTTTCAATAGTGTTGAGTTTGTCTGTAGTATTGAGCTAAGTTTGATCTTGCATAAAATCAGACTTAATTACAACATAGATGAAAATGAATATAACATAGTTTCTCTTAGACAGATGAAGAACTCTGGCACATTTAATTTGTGCTGACATCTTTTGTATCTGAATTGAGAAATGATATTTCCTTGAATATTTATATATGATTAATACTATTAATTAATAAGTTTATAAAAGTGCATTTATTTCTGTTGGATCCCAAGTATAAACATTAAACTAAAATATTCTGAACAGTTGTGAAGGGGTAAATATAATACTATAAAAGGAAGTTATTTATTAATCACTTCAGATATCCTGTACAATTATAGCCCTCGAGGGGTCATTAAAAAAATACCAGTTAAGCCTTGCTAGATTGGAACTGCAAGATATATATACTTTATATATTAGTCACAAGCTGTATTTACAGAGAGTCTTATTACATTTCTATCACTCTTGTCACGTTCAGACAAGTTGGAAGATATTACTTACTTTCAGTTTACATAGTAATATATTTTGTAATTTATTTTCTGAATTTCGAGCTATTGCAGAGAAAGACCATAATAATTTAATATTCTAGTTTTGGACACTTGAGGAGATATTCAGTAATTGATTGCATGTGTTTGTTGATACCTTGCTAGTTTTATTTTGGGAAAAAAATCAAAACAAAATATCTTGTCGAAATATAAACACTCTCACAGAAATCTCATTTCATGTTTTGCTGTCTCCAAGGACTTTGGTTCTACATCACTAACATCAAGCTATATTTTTCTTATAAGTTATCACCTTTCTGGCTAATATACTAAAATGTGTTTCCTCTGTGATTATTAAATTACTTTTTAATGGTTTCTAGAGTATGCCTCGTATGTAAAGTCACAGTTTTCTGAAAGTCTTTGTAATGTTACCTTTGTTTAAAAAAATGGACAAAAGAAACTAAAGAAAAGTCTATGGTCTCTTTTCACAAGACTTTTACAGAATAATTCCCAATATTTTCTCAATTTTTATCTCAATATTTCCTTAACCTTGAAGTGTCTTATTTATTTGTTGTTTTTATGGAGGATCTATTTTAAAGTCCATTCCTAGTTTGGAATTTTTGAAATAGCATATAATTTATTTTGGGAGTTCTGATTCTCATTGCTTGATTTGTGCACATTGATCACACCAACTGCACAACATTGAGTTCTAGCTTGGTCCTTTACTGCATGCCCAAGAAAGACATTTTCACTGTGTTGTTCATGTTTGACAGCCAATAGAAAGCCCATGTTGCAAGTTATTGTAATTATTGAGAAAAATAATGAATTTATTTCTAAAATAACTGCTGTAAAAAGAAAAAAAATGTTTGCTAGTCTCCAATGAAGTCTTCTGAGCTATCTAAAGAATGGAACGAATTCTATGATGACTAAGAAAAAAAAATACGTAGAAAATAGTTTTATGGAAATTAAATATAGGAATTGATACTATAGAGTAGCTTTGATTTGCAATAATAATGAAGAAATATTTTACAGTTCTAAATAGAAATGAAAATAAAAAATGGTGAAAATAAGAAATGTTTCCTCAGCTGTACTAATAAAAGAAACAATGTTGCTTTTGTAATTCAAAGAAAATGCAAATAATTTTATCACAAATATTCTAAATGACTTTACTGTAATTTTATTTTACCATAATCCAAAATAGCAGTGTTTATATTCAAGTTATATCAATGAAATTGTTTTTAATTATGCAATGGATTGAATTACTATTTAATGAAAAGAGAAAATAAATATTTTTTTAAAAGCTAAAGAAATAAAAGCAGGCTTTCAATATTAACAGTGAATTTCCAAGTTTATTAACAGATGTTCAACGATTTTCTGTTATAGATGGCTTACCTGAAGTGTTTCTTGATGAACAGATGGAACTATTAAGAGCACTAGAAATGTCCAGATTGCAATACATGAGAGAAACTGGACTTCTCAACATTCCACAAGCAAATTCTGAAATGTATACTTTTCTTTTTGTTACTGAATATTAAAACAAAAAATAATAATTCATATTATTTATCCTTTGATATCTATAATCCATTTCTTTAATAGGCATCCAATTGTCCTATCAACTGAATGATCTATTTGTTGAGTGGCTGAGTATCAGTGGTATAGGTGGAAGCAGGACAGTCTGTCCCAGGCAAGACTTTTGGATCTACTGTATCAGCCTATTATATATATATCAGCCTATTACTGTATCAGCCTATTATATTTTTTGTTGGGGCCTAACAAACCCCAAGGGCTGCCCTAGCAGTACACCCTTTAGCTATGTCACTACTGTGTATTCCACAGATACACCTTTAGTGTAATTCTCTAACAGAATCATTATAACATAAATGTGACGTGGCTGACCCTTAAATTTACAGATTATAGCCTCGTGTCTACCCACCCAGAATCTATTCATAAAACTTGGGTAGAGCCAAAGTGATAGTAAATATGCTTTGCTCAGATGTTATACACAGGTATTGAACTTAGGTATTGAACTACACACTAGCCTCTCAGCCAAAGTTCATATCATTCATTGTGGACAAATGTTATGATTTTTCCTACTTGTTTTATGTGCAAACTGGCCAGATCAGGCTTTTCTCATTTACCCTACAGCATTGCAGGGTAAATGATATTGTATCCTCTCCAGCTTTCGTCAAGTGTCCTGGTGGAATTTAGAACCTGAGTTCTTTATTACTATTACTATTATTATTAATTACTTATGTTACATCCTGGGACTGAACTCAGTATCTAGTGGCATATGGCATAGTGGTTAAGAACGCAGGCTACTAACCCCCAGATACTGAGTTCAACCCCAGGCTGTGACATGAATAAATAATTAACAATAGTAATAACAACATCAGGAATAAGAACTCAGGTTCGCAATTCCACCAGGATGCATGATGAAGGCTGGTACATCAGCCAAAACATGATTACAACAAACAAGATGAGGACACATAACTGTCCAATATAAGTAGTGTAAATAATCTTGAAGCTACAAGATAAGCCCTTATTAATTCAAAATATGTGAATAAATAAATATTACACTTGACATTTATTTGAATGCTAAAAGGTTAAAGAATTTTTTATAATTTCTAAAAGTAATATTAATTGTTGAATTAAAAAAAATTTTATTAACCCATTTAACAACATTGCTATATTCAATATCTAAATGACTGGGGTAGTTCTGTGGCACTGGAAATTAAATTATTTTAAATAATTCTAAGAAACTTGATTTCAGTTTTATTGTAATTTTCTAGTGATATCAACTCCTTAGATGCTCAAGATAATGGTTTCTCCACTGCTGCTCCTAATCCAGGCTTGAATGAATCTCATGATACTAATACATCAGAACCATTAACAACTAATCAAACTGACCAAAATTCTTCAACTGAATTCAGCCACCAACTTCAGACCATGCTGTCCAATATTTTAAATGGTATATATATACATATATATATTTTTTGAAATCTTTACCATGTAGGTGCAGTTGCTGTGTGGTAATTATCTTGCATACCAACCACATGGTTCTGGGTTCAGTCCCACTGCATGGCACCTTGGGCAAGTGTCTTCGACTATAACCTCAGGCCAACCACAGCCTTGTGAGTGGATTTGGTAGGCAGAAACTGGAAGAAGCTCGTTTATTTGTGTGTGTGTGTGTGTGTGTGTGTATATATATATATATATATATTCATGTGAAGGCGCATGGCTCAGTGGTTAGAGCGTCAAGCCTACGTTCGAGAGGTTGTGAGTTCGATTCCCAGACCAAGCTGCATGTTGTGTTCTTGAGCAAAACACTTTATTTCACATTGCTCCAGTTCACTCAGCTGTAGAAATGAGTTGACTGGTGCCAAGCTGTATCTGCTTTGCCTTTCCCTTGGGTAACATTAATGGCGTGGAGAGGTGGGTATGCATGGGCGACTGTTGGTTTTCTATAAAAAAAAAATTAACCAGCCCAGACATGTACCATGATCGTTCATGACTGATGGAGGTCAACAACAATATATATTCAGTGTGTGTGTGTTTCTGTGTCTGTATTTGTACCCCCACCATCGCTTGACAACTGATGCTGGTGTGTTTGTGTCCCCGTCACCTAGTGGTTCAGGAAAAGGGCCGATAAATGAAGTACTGGGCTTAAAGAGAATAAGTTGTGGGGTCAATGCACTTGACTAAAGGCGGTGCTCCAGTATGGCCACAGTTAAATAACTGAAACATGTAAAAGAATAAAAGAAACTGATAAATAATTCTTTCAATTTAGTTGAATTGTAGTTTAGTGTTGAAAGGCTTGACACTTTATTACAGAGAAAATCCTCATGGAATACCCTCTTTTGGTTACATATATCCTGTAACCCAGAGGTTCTCAAACGTTTTGGACCACCGCACCCTTCATGGTCACATAAAACCTTCAGTGCCCCCCACCTACCTACTTTCATGTATAAAATTTCATATTTTACTAATTTATATATATAAAATCACCAAAATACCCTGTGTCACGCGAATGGCACACATGTAGGTGGCACGTAAAATCACCCCCACACTCTCGGAGTGGTTGGCGTTAGGAAAGGCATCCAGCCATAGAAACCAAGCCAAACCAGACTGGTTGCGTGGTGTGGCCAACCAGCCTGCTAGTCCTAGTCAAAAACGTCTAACCCATGTCTGCATGGACAACGGACGCTAAATGATGATGATGATGATTTGATCGTTATATAATTTGTACATAGTATTATAATAATAGAAATACATAAGAGTTCCCCAATGTCTCCTATTTCTCTATCGTCCCCTTAAACACCAGCACCCACCAGCGGGCAGTAGCACCCACTTTGAGAACGAACCTATGATCTAACCCAAAATATAAAAATACCCTTTTCTTTTAGCATCAAGTATTTTATGCTATAAGGATTTGTTCTTTTGCATGTTTCAATCATTAGACTGTAGCCATGCTGGAGCACTGCTTTCAGTCAGACAAATTGACCCCAGGACTTATTCTTTGTAAGCCTAGTACTTATTTTATTGGTCACTTTTTGCTGAACTGCTAAGTAATGGGGACATAAACCCACAAGCATCAGTTGTCAAGCAATGGTGGGGAGAACAAATACAAAAACACATACATGCTTCTTCCAATTTCCACCTACCAAATCCACTCGCAAAGATTTGTTCAACTCAAAGCTGCAGTAGAAGACACCCAAGGTGCCACACAGTGGGACTGAACCTGGAACCATGTGGTGGATAAGCAAGCCACTTACTACACAGCCACTCGTATGCCTAGTTCTGTATAAATTTTTTAAAAAATCATTAATATTCTTTCTTTCAAAATACATATCACTGCCACTTGATAATTAATTTTAGAAAGAGACCTTTTATTTAATCACCGTATACTAATTCTTCACCTTTCCTGATCTTTAGGAATATATCTATGTGCAATCAATGATTTGGCTGATACTCTACAATACACCTGCAAGTAATATATAACTGTTCCCAATATTACAGAGCAACTTATCTATGCTAGTATAAGAAAACAAAAATGATTAAAATAGAGAAACTAAATCAACTTCAGCTTGTATTGCTCATGACAATTTCTTAACTGTCTTGTATTCTTTCAGAAGCTGTAGAACAAATGCAGTCGAATCCCTCTGATGTGTGGGTTAAAAGAGATATGTCCAAAACAGAAAACGTGGATCCTGCCACACCAGTAAAAAGTCCTAGCAGCAATGAGAACATCCTTTCAAGATCCTGTAATTCCAAAATGTCATCAGAATCTGAAATTGCAACCGAAGAACTCGAGCAGCTCGGAGCTTATGCAGGAGCCCAAACAAAACCACTACCCGTATCATCCCACTCCACTAACTCCTGTTTTGGTATTATAAAGGATTTATCAGTAACAAATATCCTTGCTACAGATGAGGATAAGACCAATAGCTTTTTGAATAAAGACTTCAGTTTTGGTATTAAAAAAAATGAAATTAGCACCCAATTTCATGATGCTTCAATCCCTCAGAGTCATTCAAAATCCTTTGACAGTTCAACCGAGTTAAATCAGTCATTAGATATTTCAGCTAATAACTGCTTGAAAAAAGTTGAAACAACTGCTGACTGTAGCGATGGAGAGAATGAGAGGCCTACAGGTAAATCAAACTTTGTTGAGAAAGCTCAAAATACTGTAAAACATTTCGACACAGATTGTGTCTCTTTGTTAGAAATATCACAAAATTTATTACACATGACTGAATCATTATTTGAAAATAGTGAGCAAGATGTTGCAGTTGATTCATCCATGGAGGGTCCTAGTGAAACCAACATATCTAAATCACCAGAAGCAAGTACCAGAGACTTAATTATTAACGATCTAAACACAGTGAGGAATGGTAATGAAGATCAGGTGGATAAAGGTTATGGTAACCAGTGCACTGCTTCTTGTGATCCAGTAGCGAGCCAAGAGGTATCTACAAGACCAAATAACACTACCGAAGACCACAATGAGGAAAGCAATGGCCAATATTTTACTGTTTAATGTATTTCTTTGAGAAAAAAAAAACATGCCTAGCATTTAAAATTGGTGAATGGGTTCTATAGAGTATGGAAATTTAGAATGTAATGCTTTTGAAAATAATATTGCATGTGGCCTGCATTTCTTAATTATGAAAAAAGGTTTTAATGGTTGTAGAAGGCATCCGTGTCGGTAAACTTAAAAACATTTACCTCAATTGTGATTTTTGTATTGTTGATATATCAAAACTTGTTGTGTACAAACAAACCCTATATATGTTTCAAATTTGATGAGAATCTAGACTGCAATATACCACCTATTTTGATACCAGCCTCTGTTTCTATGGTCATTCATATTTTTGCATTTTGGTGAATAAATAAAACTATCTCTCATTATTGCCAAGTTTTTTTTTCCCCACCAAGTCACTCACTTTCTATGTTTACTCAAACGTAATCAAAATATTGAAGCAAAAATTCTCGTGACTTGGTTTTCTGTTCTGTTTATTTCATCTTTTACTAATGCGAAAGGTGATCAATTAATCTAACATGAGCATCATCATCATCATCATCATCATCATTATTCATAAACTGCAAGAGCTTTACTCCCTTGGTATGGAGTAATTGGTCTTTTTAATCTTTATAGGCTAGTACATTTGTTGACTCAGTAGAACATCTTTCTCAAGCACATCTTGTGTCATTCTTGTAATGCTATAAAATCTCAATTTAACCCCTTCAGTCATGGCCTAGAAATATGATAATTTTCATTGAAAAAACTTAGTCCATGTAGTTTGTTTATGAAGATGGATAAAGATAAAATAAAACAATTTTTCAAACTTTTTCCGAAGAAGCAGTCATACTCGCTGCTGTCACAAAGTCATCTGCCAGTCAACCGGGTTTCCCTCTGTTGCAGCATGTTTGAAATGCATTCAATAAACAGGACAGTGTGACTCACATACTCATATTGTATCTGATTTACCATTTACAAGCATTTTAAAAAGTGTCCAATACATCAGTTCATAAAGAGAGAACAGACTACATTGAAGCTGTGTGGAATAGACAACCATTGCGGGGGGATGGAATTATTGCTGAAAGAGTCAATGGGACTTCAAATGTTTGCAGAGAGCAAGAAGAATATTGTTTATATTGAAGGATGCAGTAAATGTTGTGTTATTAGAAAAGGGATATATCTTATGAAATATTGTTAAGAACCAGAAAATTGAGTTTCATTAATAGTATTTGACTAAATATTGGAAAAGGTCGATGATCTGAAGATTGAAAAAATAGCATTATCACAGATCAAAGAGAATATTGTATCCAAAGAGGCAACGAGCTGGCAGAATTGTTAGCACATCGGACGAAATGTTTAGTGATATTTCGTCTGTCGCTACGGTCTGAGTTCAAATTCCGCCAAGGTCGACAGCCTTTCATCCTTTCAGGGTCGATAAATTAAGTAACAGTCACGTACTTGAGTTGATCTAATCAACTAGTCTGGCCAAATTGTCTGCCTTTGTTTCTCCCCTCTATGTATAGCCCCTTGTGGGCAATAAAGAAATAAAAATATCAGATCCGAAGTTTCCGTTTAGAATATAGGGAGGTTTAGCTAGAAAAATTACATCCTTCTGTAAAGCTTTTCTTTTTTTTAAATTGGTTTGATCTAGGAGTTGTGCCCATAGTCTGTGCAGGCTTTCCCAAACCAATGAGATCAATATGATTAAATAGCTGACAGCAGCACACAATACATGAACAGAGGTGGAAATTCCAGAGTCAACAATGTAGAAGGAAAGGACTGAATGAAAGGGAAATGGGAATGGAGACATGATATCAGCCAATTCTTGGGGAGTAAAAGCGATTGTAATAGCAGGTGAAAAAAGTCGAGTGAGGAGACTAGGACAGAAGCTAGAACATGTGATCTGTTTTTATTTGGATGTGATCCAGGTTGTGCATATTTGTAGCATCACAACAGATGTCAGAACAATATTCTTTGTGTGTCACATGAGCTTTCTAGAGGGCAATAGAAGACTGAAAGCATTTTCTGGTCTTAAAGAGGAGCAATAAAGTTGTGTTGAAGATGTGGTGCTATTTGGGAAAAATCCTTCATGATAATAATTAGCAACATCCTAACGATCCTAGCTGTATGCTATTCGTGTTGAAGTGGCAGTGGACTACAATGGTTTGAGAACTGTATATGAATTATTTCAGCCGTTAAATGTAACAAGATTGGTATTGAAGTTATATGTAGTTCAAACTTGAGTGCAGAAGTTTAGAGGGAGGACAAAGAAAAGTGAGCCTTGGAGCACACCATATGTGACAGTGGATTAGAAAAAAGATTCTTAAACTCAATGTGAGTTGCAATCTGACAGGAAGCCAATAATCCTAGAGATGAACAATCTTTATAGACTGGCAGTTTTGCTTAAGAATTCACAGGTCAGGCAAATAACTGGAATGTGTTACTGAAGCAACAACTATTCCCCTCAAATTTCTCAAATGGAGGTAGGAAGTACTGCTTAGTGACAGAAGAATAGGTCAGCTACAGATCTGATATTATGAAAGTTTTATTGATGGTCATTAAGAAAGAAATGTATTTTAAGATTTTGGAAAGCGATATAGTTAATGGCTAACTCTCCTACCTATGTGATGTTGGAAATGAGTGCAATACATTGATAGTTGGAAGAGTCAAAAGGATTAGTTTTCTTGAGAATGGAT
This sequence comes from Hapalochlaena maculosa, assembly GCA_015501135.1. NCBI lineage: Eukaryota > Metazoa > Mollusca > Cephalopoda > Octopoda > Octopodidae > Hapalochlaena > Hapalochlaena maculosa. Next base: position 127,776 of record JACXVO010022585.1, read on the forward strand.
CAAAACTGTAGGATATTTCCAATGATCCAGATATTGTAGAGAGATATTGATTTTTTAGTTTAGTGAGGAGGTGCATTGATTATCAGCACTGATATCCTTGTTGGTTTGAAATGCATAAAATGCTTTCACACTTGGTGTATACCTATATGTGGTAGTCAGCTTGGCTGAATGGAAAGCAATAGTTTGGAAGAACACTTAGTTAATGCATAAAGTTAGATACAAAATAGGTTGCAAATGTGGAGTATTTTGCTGCAGGAACATTATTGACAGAACTGTTATTGTTTAGAAGTGGAAGGCAAAGGATTCCATAATGTATGAAATAGTTTTGACAAGGGACAAAAAGAAGAGCAACAGTTTTAAAGAAACATCCCGAAGATGACCCCGCAGGAAATATTGTGCCTATTAAAAGACATCCAGTTTTTGCAGATGCTAAGGTGAGTTTCTCCAAGTAATATAGGCCATGTTCTTTGTTTTCACTGCTATAGTGTAGCTGTGTAAGTTATAAGTGATCACTTGAGGGATTTGGAGTGGTGAAGGATTTGCTGTGTGTGGAAGGACATCCTTAAAAATTGGCTTTAGCTGTATGTCCAACACATTCTGAAAGGTCAAATGAAGTATATATACACTTGTAGGAGTAGTTAGCCTAGAACTGAAAGAACTCTAAACACTTAGTCATTTTTTTTTATTGGTACCATAAAACCCAAGAGATGTTGCCTAGAATGTGGGTGAAATAAATGTGATAGTTTGAAGGTGAGACCAAGCGTGTTTGAAGCATTTGTGTGCCGGTCAAGGATTATAAGTAGGGGGCAAAATACATTTATATAGAGAATTGATGATAGTTTGGTTCTTTCACAGAGATGAAAATGTGGAAGTCAATATAGATCTTATCAGAGTGAAAGATTTTTATCAGTATGTTATTTAATGTAGGTCAACAGCTTATCACTTTTTGGAAGCTAGACTGATCATTAAAAATGGAAAGAGGAAAATCTTTTATGAAAGATAAAAAGTTTTTTTTTTTATTATTAGCAAAACTAAGTGAAGTAAAATTTTTTAAAAATACTCAATTCTAGTTTCCTAATTAATAATATGGTTGATAAATGTAAACCAAAGTAACAAGATTTGGAATTGCTACCATCAGTCATTATTAAAACTAGAAAATTAAAGATGATTTCTGATTCATTACTTTTTTCCTTTTAATGTATTTCTCTTGTTTTGACCAATTTTGACTGTCACATTCTTAAAATATTTCAGTAATCATTCCTTCCTATTTCAATCTGTCAGTTATCAATCTAATGAGGTAATTAATGCTCTCTGGCTTACTGTATCCATCAAGAGATGACCACTACTACTATGATGGACAAATACAGAGAAAATTCTGAAATGCTGTTTGAATATTTAAGTATGTGATTAAGAAACTTGTTTTATAACCATGTGGTGTGTTAGGGAAAATGTCTTCTACCCATAGCATTGAGCCTATGAATGCCTTGCGTGTGTCAGCCCCACTATAAACATGTGCATGTATTGTTTTTGTCTGCCACCACTTAATGATCAGTGTTGGTTTGTTTACATCTCAATAACTCAGCAGTTCAACAGCAGAAGAAAAAAGTACCTGAAAGGAAGAAGAAAAAGAAAGTGGTGAGCTGTCAGAAATGTTTAGCAATATTTCGTCTGTCATTACGTCCCGAGTTCCAATTTCGCAGAGGTCGACTTAGCCTTTCAAGATCAATAAATTAAGTACCAGTCGCATACTGGGGTCAATCTAACCGACTGGCCCAGCCACCTTGTCTGTCCTTGTTTGCCCGTCTATGTATAGTCCCTTGTGGGCAATAAAGAAATAAGGAGCTACCTTGCAAGCCAACCAAAGCATTGTGAGTGGATTTGCTAGACAGAAACTGAAAGTTTATTATAGGTGAGTCATCATCGTTTAACATCCACTTTCAATATCACTTTACACCTGTTGTCCATGGGTTGTGTGTGTGTGTTGCCACCACATGGTAACTGGTGTTGGTGTGTTTATGTCCCCATGATTTAATGGTTCAACAAAAGAGTCCAACAGAAAAAAGTAGAAGGTACTAGTGTCAATTTATTTGACTAAAGCCCTTCAAGGTGTCATCACAGTCCAATTACTGAAACAAGATAAGAGAACATCTAACTTAATTCTATAAGAAGTTTTTAATTTATTCCCATTTCTGAAAACTGCAGTTGTTGTGTTCGATATATCTAGGATTTACTTCCATTAGCAACTGTACTTCTTTTTATAATGAATTTACTACATTCTTTAACCTGTGAATTAGGCTTTACTTAATCTGAAAATTATTCAACCTTAACAGTTTCCTATTATTTCATGTATACTTTTTAAAACTACTTCAACACATTTATGTAATTGCATAAAAAGTGTTGCTTAAAAGCTTTTACTAGACCTCATTTTGTCTATAATAAAGGGAAATGTTGTAAAAAGGTATTTAGCATACATTAAAAAAAAACAAAAAAACTAATCATCATCATCATTTAGCGTCCGTTTTCCATTTTCCATCATTGGATTGTGATTATCTTGGGCCACCACTTTGAAAGGCTTTAGTCTAACAGATTGGTTCTAGTACTTTTTCTATCAATCCCTTTTATTGGATTGCTAAATTACAAGGATGTAAACAAACTTATATTGGTTGTCAACAGATGGTAGACAGAGAGCGAGAAACACATGCAAGATGGGCTTCCACAGTTTCCATCAAATTCAGATTGAGACACTTGCCCAATATGTCATGAATTTGAAATAGCATATAGTTTATTTAGGGAGTCCTGATTCCCGTTGCTTGATTTGTGCACACCAACTGCGCAACACCGAGTTCTTGCTTGGTCCTTTACTGCATGTCCAAGAAATACATTTTCACCGTGTTGTTCATGTTTGAAAGCCAATAGAAAGCCATTGAAGAAGATGCATGTTGCAAGTTATTGTAATTATTGAGAAAAATGATTAATTTATTTCTAAAATAACTGGCAAACTTTTTTTTACAGCAGTCTCCAATGGATTGAGACACTTGCCCAAGATGTCATGAAATGGGGCTGAACCTGAAACCACATGGTTGCAAAGCAAGCCTCTACACCTAAAATAATTTTAACCATTGATAAATCCTCCAGATTTTAATAGTATTGGGTCATCCATAAATGTGTTTTTATTTAATACTTTATTTTTTAAATGAAGATAAAATTCATTTTTAACCTAAAATATACTCATTTTCTACAATGTTTATCTATCTATTTGTCTAGGTCCTTTTTCCAAACTTCACTTGTCCATGATGTAAAATACTCTTCCAGTAATGTTCTGACCTCATCTACAGAATGCATATTTTCGCTGTCCAAATGATTTTGAAAACTATGGAATACATGATAATCAAACTGGGCAATATCCTGTTAATATGGTGGATGGGGCATCATTTTCCATTCAAACTGCTCCAACCTCTGGAAATGTCATCCTCTCTGTATGCTGCCAAGCATTATCCTGATGGAAGAACACCTTTCGTCTTGAAACTGAAGATGGGTCATTTTTCTTCTAGTGCTGACTTAAGCAGCCCACACTAGATCTCTTGTTATCATTTGGTTCAAGGTTCAAAATGGACTAAACTGGGGTGCAGGGTTTCTCCTTTGTTTACCCAATGTCTCCAGTGCTAGATATTTTTGTAGAGAACCCATTTCTTGTCACCAATCACTATTTAGTCCAAAACAAGTTCATTTGTGAGACAAAGAACACGTGTTGCTTGCGATTAGACTCAAAACGTTTGTGATGAACCCATTGACCCAATTTTCTGACTTTTCTGATGACACCGGTTTCAATGAATGATTTAATGACCAAATTCAAGTTTATCTGCTAGACTCTCAACAGTTATAATTGGATGTTGTTCCACTAGGACGTCTCCACTGAGCTCTATAAACCTTTCCAGGATGAGGCTTGTCTTCTAGGCTGAAGGTTTATGGTTTGAAATTTCTAGAACAACTGTTGAAACTGTCCAATCCCCACATACTGCATTAATATTCTTCATACTTTCCATTGTATTGTTGCCTTTATTGAACTCAAACCAAAAATATACAAAATATCCTCCTCCTTTGTCACATCCATTATAGCTTTGAAAAACCAACTTAACGAACTGCAACTCTTTAAAACTTGCACTAAAAATAAGGTAAATTTTGCAAGATAATTCAGGATATCCTACCCCCCTCTGACTTTTAGTTCATGCAACTGAAAAAAAACCCCACATTATTTATGGGATGATTCGATAATTACTTAAGCTTAATAACTAGCTTAACCCAATATGTTAATTTATGATGATAATCATCTTATAAAAGGATTTAACATGTTTTTCCAAGCTGGCATGGGTTAGACAGTTTGAAGGAGCCAGAAAGCCAGAGGGCTGCAACATGCTCCAGTCATTTGTTGTATGGTTTTTATGGCTTGCATGCCATTCCTAACACCAACTACTTTACAGACTGTATTGAGTGTTTGTTTTGTACATGGTGCTGCATTGGTGCCGTTATGTGATACCAGCACAAATGCTTTTTCACATGGCAGTGACACAAGTGCTTTCAATGTGTCGATAGTATGGATGCTTTTTACATGGTGCCAGCAAAAAGTTTACAAAATATTTTTAAACAAGAGGTGCAGGAGTGGTTCTGTGGTAAGTAGTTTGTCTACCAGCCACATG
>JACXVO010022586.1:71248-86427 GCA_015501135.1 Hapalochlaena maculosa
TTAGGCTGCATTTTGGTTTTCATGCCAAATGCACCAATTCCTACAGGAATAATTGCTGTTTTAATCTTTCATAGTCACTTCAGCTCTCTGGCTAGATCCGGAATTTCTAATTTTTTTTCAATTTCTTTGGCATTAACTATGTTACAGGGAATTGCAAAATCTATAATCTTACACTCTTTGTTTATTTTGACTGTGCTGAGCTGGTATGGCTGAGGGCAAGTGTGTAAAGGAGTCTCTAACTGTAGAGGAAACCTGTGGAAGAGGTAGTCCAAGGAAGACATGGGATGATGAGTGGCGAAGCATGGTGACAAGGACAAGTCATCATGACCTTTGGCAATTTGCTGTGCTTTGAGAAGACTAGTCAAGCTAGGTGGAATTCTAGTTGTGACTAGTAGCAGTGACACACAAAAGACCCCCACCCCAACTACACACCGAGATGTTTGGTGTTAGGAAGGGTATCCAATCAGAGAAACCAAGCCAAAATCAGACTAGAACCATGGCAGCTCAGTCAAGCCATCTAACCCATGTCAACATATGGAAAGCAGATGCTAAATGACTAGGATAACTGTATCTGTTCTTGTTTCAGAAGTATGGTCAGTCTCTATAGGGAAGTCCCACAAGTTGTGTTCATACTACTTTTCTGTTCATCATCATCATCATTATTATTTAGCGTCCATTGCCCATGCAAGCATGGGTTAGACATTTTCGCTCAAAATGCTGAGCCATATGAAGGAGATGACAGATGACTGAGATATGTGATGCATTGTTGTACCCAAGACCTGCCCACCACAACAGAATTGACATCCTAAAACTCAAAGTGCCATGTACAAAGCATTAATATTAGTGTTGGTACCATGTAAAAAGCACCAAGTACACTCTGTAAAGTGGTCGGCATAGAGAAGAGCATCACGCTGTGGAAATCAAGCCCAATTAGGCCATGGAACTTGGTGCAGTCTGTGGTCTTGCAAGTCCCTGTCAAGCTGTCCAATCCATGCCAGTATGGAAAAAGGATGTGAAATGATGATATTCAGCTAACATCTCAATGCACTCTTTTGCCTACATAATCCATACCTACACTTATTATTATTATAGTGGCAAAAATAGTAAGGCCCCTGATTAAATACCTTGGAAGATTTGACTAAATATTTTGCAGTCACATACCACTGAAGTTTACTTCACTTTGCATCTTTCCAAAACCTTAATAGGCCCTTGTTATGGGGCTGATGAAGGGTGATTAAATAAGGGTTGATTAATTCAACAATACTCATTACTTTAACCAAATATTTCAAACAAAGCAGCACTAATAATTGAGAAAACTAAAATTTCCATAAACTATCAAGTTACACTGGACATAATGTGATAAAAAAATATAAACAATTGTTTTTTTTTGTTTGCTTTGTGTTACATACCGTGGTCACTGCTTCTGCCACTCCGGTCAAGACTGCTGGACGTAGAGAGTGGATGAGGATCTTTTGCTCAAGGAGAACATGCAATAGAATGGTCATACAATTCTCAGGACCAAGGTCTTTTAGCAGTGTAATAAACGAGGCTCCACTAATGAAGACAAGAAAATTAGACCAAATTATGAATGCAACAAAGTATGAAAAGTCAAAAACAGTGATTTAAATTTTCATTTTTTTTTTTACCACAATTCAAAACTGATATTTAAAAATAGTTATCCAAGTAAATGAAGTTCAGTAATTAAATAAAGCATAAAGTTTAATTACAACAATTTGTTATTGAAGTAATTGTAACAAATTATAAGTTACTTACAGAAAAAAAAATGTTTTTTACTTAAATTAAAAGAGAAAGGGTTGTGACCATGACCCACTGTCAAGCTATCTGAAACTGGAGGGCAGAAGGAAGGAAATTGTCACTAGAATTGTTTCATATGCTTGCAACAGAGTGAAGGGTGATTAGTAAGTCTTACCCCTCTACACCAAAGGCAATATACAGCAATAAAAGTACTTGATATTCACAAAAAAAAAAAAAAAAAAAAAAAAAAAAACTTTTGCTTATATTGGTATACTCTAAGTAGTCAGTGTTAGGAAGGTTGTCTAGTTGTAGAAAATATCCCAAACAGGAAATGGGAGCAAGATACTGTCCTTTAACTAAAAAAAAAAGCAGAAACTCTGAATAAGGACCAACACAAACTGTGATAACAGATGTAAAATGATGGTCATGATGATCTAAATATGCAAATATTTGCAAGTTTAATTAAACTTTGAATTCACTAAGATTAATTAAGAAAGCTTAAGATCTCTATTCAATGAACTCACAAGTTGGCACATATTTACATGGCAGGAGAATTGCTAATTTCTTACATTTGTTATTCTTAAGAGTCCTAGTGATTAATGAATAAAGGAATTGAAAGTATGTCAGTAAATTTAATTTACTAAAATGTTACCTTCATTTATGTATAGTTTTAATTCCCTTTACTCACATCATTGGCACCCTTGAGAAATACAAATATTACAAATTATCAACATTCTTGCCATACAAATCCAAAGAAGCATGCCTACGTAACAAATGTAGTGTGTGTGTGTGTGTGTGTGTGTGTGTGTATGCATGCATAATGGACGAATGGTTAAGAAGTTTACTTTACAAGCAGAAGGTTCTAGGTTTAATTCTATTGCACAGCATTTTAGATAAATGCTTTTACAACCTTGGGTTGATCCAGACCATGTGAGTGGAACTGGGGAAATGCAAGCTGTGTGGAAGTCCGTTGGATGGATTTGCATTTGTAGCTTAAAAGTTACAAATATAAACTATCCAATGGGCCTGTACCATGTTGATTCGACCAATGTGTGTGTGTGTGTGTGTGTGTGTGTGTGTGTGTGTGTGTGTGTGTGTGTGTGTTTCTAATGAAAATGTGACCCAGTTGTTACTTGAGTATCTTCTTCATGCAACTTGCATCCAAACACATCATCACACTCAACATACGGATGAAAGGGACATTTATTCAAGCAAGATCTTGTCTATTTTCCATGCATGTTACTTATAGAAGAGACAGCATAGAACTTGTGCTCATTCATTCTTGTTAGCAGCAGAAATCATTATCCAATCAGCTGTATCTGATATGTATGTAGAATTTTGGAAATCTCCATTGTTTATTCAGTAGGATACTCCCTGCTTATAGATTATGCTCTCTCTCTCTCTCTCTCTAACTTTCTACATCTCATTGTGGCTAAAGAGTTGTTGACTAAGATGAAAAGTCTGAGGAATTGAAAATGCTAAGACTTTTAAAATTGAACAATTTGAAGGTGCAACAATGGTAATAAGAAACATCATACAGCATAGATTAACTGCCAAAATGGTATTGATATTGAGGAGGACGAGGAGAAAAATTAACAATGCTAAGAAAAAACAGCTCATGATTGTGATGAATATGGTAAGCATACCTTTGAGGTAAAGGAGAGTCTTCTGGCATTGATAGAGAGAGAGCTTCATGGTTTAACTGAAACAAAAATATCATTTAATATAACAAATTAGAATATTTAATAATATAACAAGTCAGAAATAACATGTAATATTATAGTAAATTGATATGATGATGAGAGTCATCAGGATCGGTTTAAGAGGTTATTCTGGAGTATTTACTTCATTAGACCAATCAACAGATTAATAAAAGATTACTGTTGCATGTTTAAGCAATGCTCTAATAAGAAAACCTGGTATTTGATAATACACAATACTATGATTTAATAATGTACAACAGTTACCAAGTATCTTGTAGCTCTTGAGTTCAAATCTAACCCACAAAAATTAGCATTTCATCTAGGAATTATACTTCCAATGTAAACAAAGTCAAGTATCAGTAAGAAATTATTTAAATAAGTAACTAGGTATACTGTGCTTGGCAAGAGGACCAAGTGGACATAGCGGAAATACTTTTCCTTAGAAGGCTGTTTGAAAAGGGTTAACCAGGGGCTAGACAATAACAACAACTTTGGTACAAGAATATAGAGTCTTGTTCTAAAATAATATTGAGGTAACTTATAGATAAGAGATAGGTCTGGCAAATAAATGACTGAGATTTCCACTTAGTTAATGCAGCTAAGACATTTTTTTTGCCTTGCAAGTACTTTGTGACCTTGCCGGTGTTGGCGCCATGTAAAAAAAGCATCCAGCTTACATTGTAAACTGGTTGATATTTGGAAAGACATTGGGCTGTAAAAACCATGCCAAAACTAACCTCACCTGTGCTTGTGCCATGTAAAAAAGTCCACTCTACTGAGTGGTTGGTGTTAGGAAGAGCACCCAACTGTAAGAATCATGCCAAAACAGTCACAGAAGTCTGGTGCAGGTTTCTGCCTGGCCAGCTCTTGTGAGACTGTCCCACCCATGCTAGCATAAAAGGCAGATGTTAAATGATGACACACATTTGTTATATATGTATGTGTGTATATATATATATATATATATGTAAGGTCAATGGTTTTTACGAGGCATTATAATCTCAAAATTATTTTAGATAACCCATGTTTTACAAAATTACTGTGTATGTTCCATGACACATGTTCAACAATTTTCCTCATACCCTAATTGCCAGTCCACATTATCAGATAAATTACAGTGAATATAGCCTGACATATGGACAGTGTCTGGAAAAATATGCATGGTTCTAACAGCACCAAAGTGAAACAATTAAAATAAACCTTTGATTGAGAGGCCCTGATATTGTCTTCGAGAATTATAACCCCAAATTATTTTCAATAATATGAAAATATTTTTTACACATAATTAACAATGGCAATGCACTAAGTAATTTTCTTTCAGCAGTGTAGCTTTTATCAAATTCCAGTCAAGATAGACCACACTATTTTGAAGAAGGAGGCAATACATAAGAGAGTTCTGAATCCACTGTTTGAAAGGACAGTCGTGACTTGAACACTCCGATCATGGCTCTGATTAAATAGATCTTTGATTGTTTAATTCAAAGGAGAAACTCTTTAAAACTTGGCTTTGCATTTAACCCTTTTATTATTTGATGATGTGATTGTTTAATTTTTAGAATGACATAGTAGGGAAGGTGCGAGAGGCTACGTCAGGTCAGTTTGAATATAAAACAGGTAGAATATTTTAGCTGAATGTATTTAGTTCAAATGCTAAAGGGTTAATAAAATGTAATCCAACAAAAATAATCAAAAGAGGTATGTATAAAATTAGTTCTATAATTAAAAGAAAAGAAATCTATTAAAATATAAACAGAAACAAAAGAACCAGTCTGAGAAGAATTACCTGTACAAGAATTCTTGGCCTTTGTGGAGATGGATAAGGAACATCAAACATGAAATGAGAAATATGCCTGAAATAAAAACAAACCAGGAGAAGATTAGATAGTTAGAGAAAGAGAGAGGAACATTATTTTGTTTTAATTTCTTTTATGATATTGTTGATTAGGCAGAGGAAAGAGTGGATTCAGGAACCCACTTTTTTAGTTGTCGAGTTCGAAATAAGTTCTGATCTGATAGACCTATGATGAAAGGCATTCCATTCTACATATAATTAGAACATTATCAAATGCATCCCAGCTTTTTGCTTGGAAGATTTGACTAAATATTTTGCAGTCACATACCATTGAAGTTTACTTCACTTTGCATTTTTCCAAAAACTTAATAGGCTTAATTCAGCTGTTATTTCTAGCAAGTTGAGCCACCACATAGAGTATCCCCGTTTGCCTTGTCCTCTCCTCTCCAGTGGTAATATTATTAAGCACTGGACTCGACTTTGAATCTTACATTTGGTGAGACTTATCCGATATGAGGGAAAGTGAATCCAACCATGAAACAAACCAGAAATCATTAGGAACTAACTTAAAATGCCTAAAAATTTACTCCAGCTTCTGAATTGGTTTAAATTCTGTTATGTTGCATATAACTGTTTCTAGTATAGGAACAAGGCCAGAAATATTAGGAGCAGGGTGTCACTGGTTACATTGACTCCAATGTTCAACTGGTATTTTACATTAACGTTGGCACAGCTGACCTTAGTGATACTTGAACTCAGATTGTAACTACAGATGAAATGTTGCTAAGCAATTTTGTCTGATATGCTAAGAATACCTTAGTTGAAAAGCATAAAAGCACATTCAGCCATATTGAGGTCACGGAACACTGCTTCACAAAGCCTCATCCAACTGATGACAGCGAAGAAAAACAAGACTTAGAAGATTAATGGTGATGATGACAAATGTTGGAAGATCTTATGTGCTGTGGGGATTTTCCACTCTGACATTGGTTTTCCTATGTTTATTTGGCAAGATGAGAGACTCTCATGTCACAACAGATTCTTTCAAAGCTGAATACTTATCCTAACATTAACCATTCAACTGAAATTCAGGTGTGGTACCAATTTTATTAAGGAAACCAGAACAACAAAGTTATGTCCCTTGGTCACGAGAGCACGACATTAGAGCTCGTAGTATTTGAATACATGCAAGGGCAGCAAGCTAGCAGAATCGTTAGCACGTCAGAGTCAGACGAAATGTTTAGCGATATTTTGCCTGCTACTACGTTCTGAGTTCAAATTCTGCTGAGGAATAAGTACTATTTGAGCACTGGAGTTACTGCAATGGACTTAGGCCGTCTCTGAAATTGCAGGTCTTGTACCAAAATTTGAAGTCAATAAGGTGGGTAGATTGATAGAATCGTTACCATACCACACAAAATGCCTAGTGGCATTTCTTCTGACTTGATGTTCTGAGTTCAAATGCTGCTGGTGTTAACTTTGCTTTCATTCTTTTGGGAGTTGATATATAAAGTACCAGCTGAGCACTGGGTTTGATCAACTTCCCTTTGCCCTAAAATGTTAACTGAAACTAGTTTTTGAACAAATATAGGTAGCAAGATGGCAGGATTGTTAGCAGACCAGACAAATATGTTTACCAGAATTTCTTCAGGCTGCTTATGTTCCGAGTTCAAATGACTTGCATCCATTCATTGTAGATAAAATAAAGTACCAGCCAAGTACTGGGGGTCCATGTAATGGACAATCACCCTCCCCAATACGTCAGGCCTTGTGCCAACAGCAGAAAGGAAAACTGAAATTTGAATGCGACAGCATGGTCCAGTATCTCAATGTCCATAAATACTTCCTTAGAGAACGGGCATTGCTCCACTGGTTAATCTTTCAGACTACTCAGTATCAAGAGTCATATTTATTCACATCGTTTTGCATTAATTAAGGAGGTGAGAAGCTGGCAGGGATGTTGGCACGCCGGGCGAAATGCCTAGCAGTATCTCGTCTGTCTTTACGTTCTGAGTTCAAATTCCATCGTGATCGATTTTGCTTTTCGTCCTTTCGGGGACGATAAAGTAAGTACCAGTTGCATATTGGGGGGGTCGATCTAATCAACTGGCCTCCTCCCCATAAAATTTTAGGCCTCGTGCCTAGAATAGAAAAAAGATTATCTCATAGCTTTGAGATTTTGACAAGGTAATTATTTATTTTTGGAATGATGGTAGAGGGTAGGTGTGACATGCCAGATCCAGCTGGTATGAATTTCAAACTGGGTGTGTTTAAATGCTCGAGGATTAAACTCATTAAAATCGTTTAGAAGATGATTATAAAATGAGATTTCAATAAAATGAGATTTCAATAAAAGGAGACTTTATTTCACTCACCTCTCGATTGGAACATTATAAGGACCGGTTATTGATATCCTATATAGATAGGATAGGAATTTCTTGAAAGCATCAAAGAAAGGCCAACGTGAAAGAAGACAAATACATTTGTTTGAATGCACTGTCTTCGGAATGCGATACTGCTCGCGGATATGTTTGTTTTTCAGACCCAAATGGCGTAGCTGAAAATCTGTTAACTTTTCTTCAGGGAATTCTTCATAAAATGACACTGCTGCTCCATAAGCCTAGGATAATGGAATACAAAAAACAACAAAGCTTTAAGATATATTGATCAAGTTTAAAGGAGACAAGTTTCAAAGATCTTATCTCAACTATTTAACCTCATTAACTATATTATTTCAAGTAAATTCCTTGGTATATTTCAATAGATGTTTAAAAAGAATTTAATTTTAATTTCACTTATGTCATCTGGATATTAGACATTAATACTCTTACAACCATTTTCCACGAAACATTTATTAACAGTATCGTAATTTTCTCATACACAAACATCAAAATTTAAAGTGAAACATTTTGCATATAAAAATATGTGCGCATGTGTGCAGGCATGGTGATGTGATTAAGAAATTCACTTCCCAGTCATGTAGTTTCCAGTTCAGTCCCATTGCCCCTTGGGCAAATGTCTTTTATATTGCCCTAGGCCAACCAAAGACTTGTAAGTGAATTTGGTGGATGGACACTGAAAGAAACCTGTGTATTCGTTTGCATTTGTACTCTTAGGTAGTTGTCAGCAATAAGCAGTGTTGTTTGTATTTCTCCTGTCAGCAAACTGTCCACTTGTTCTGCGCCTTCAAAGATGTGTGAAAGGATGCTTAAAGAACTAACAGGAAGGGCCTATAGCTGTAATATACAGCCTCAATAACATTACTCAGGCCAGCATGGAAACACAGTTATCACATTATGCCTACTAACAAAATGAATGTAACTCAAGTTAGAAAAGGTATCAGTCATCGAGGTAAAAAAAAGATTCTAACAGAAAAAGCACCAAATAATTCCATTATTTTAGTCCTCCCGTTTCCTTGAAAGCATCAAATAAACAATTCTATTGTTCAGTTGACACTTTTCTCAATTCTTGTCTGTGAAGCCCTCATCATAAGATCTAATCTCACTTTTCTCATGACTTCCTGCCCTAATGCAATCAACGTTGTTGTACGTGTCTTTTTTTTTTTTGGTAGGCCCAATGTAGACTATACCAGCGTAGTTGTCTCTTGTGTACATTGGTGATGTCTTCAATACTCAGCGACTCCCCAAGTTCAGATGTACTCTACATTTCATGCAAATTAATATCTCATTCAACAAAGAGATCACATGACCCGTTCCTCTTTCCTCTTGACTATCTTCTTCACTCTCACTCTAACACACACACACATTACATACCCTTATAACTGCTACATTCTACAATAGTCTGACATGTTTAAAGTAGTGAGTGCATCTTATTTCTATCTATCAGACTATCTAATCAGGTTTAGTATTTTATGCAATACGAAAGTATCTGAAGCCGTTTATAATATTTCAGAGTTCTTTGGTAAAATCATTTCATAATAAAAAAAATGTTAGCAAAAGAAAAACCAAGTGATCATGTTACTTGGTTTTAAGAATTTCACTTCATAACTGTGAAGCAACAATTTCAATACCACTGCAAGTTGGGAAAGTTTCTTCCATAAAAAAGCTTTGGTGCAATCAATGACTTTTAAAGGGAATTTCCAAAATAGAAGTTGTGCAAAGGCATTGCCTATGTTTACCTGTGTAAAATGGTGCGTCAAGTTGTGTACCTTTAACTCAAAGATCTAACTTAGCAATTTGATAAATACACATCAATGGAATGAGCACTGGATTTAAAATAATTTCTGGGGCTGATATGATGAAATATAATAAAACACATGAAAGTGGTACCTGGAACAGCCATAATCTAAAGCTAAACTAGAAAAAGAGTCAACAAAGGAATAAATAAGAGTTTAATGAGTGTAATACAAACTTTTTCTCCACCACATGTTGTCAGAATAAATGTTGAAAATACAGGAAGAGGATGCTGAGCCTTAGCGGGCCAACATTCAATTGTTGCTCCCATTGGCAAACAGAAGAGGGGTACTGATTCAGGGAGTGGATAATTGTCGTAATCTGCTTCAGGAAATCGGCCTAGAATAGCTGAAAATAGAGAGGAAGTTATACAACTGATGGCCATCTAATAATTTCAATAAACATAATTAATAAGAAAAAATAAGTAAAAGCAAAACAAATTGTTTTATTGGGAAATATAGTCTCTAATCAAACACCACAAATATTCCATTCTAATATTGATATCACATTAAAGGCAATAACTTTTTACATATAACTGAGAAAAGAAGTCTGCTGATGATAGTAACAATTATATATATATATATATATATATATATATATATATATATATATATATATATATATATATATATAGAAAGAGAGAGAGAGTGTGTGTGTGTAAGTGTGAAGCTTATGGTGTTATAGGATTAAGTTCATGTTTATCTCAGATTTGGGAGACTGATCAAGCAGGAAACACTACTATTAAATGCAAAATATATTCTCACTTTCTAATGACTAACGCAACTTCTAAGAGAGTGTCCAACCTTTTCTCTAGCATGGCAAATCAACAGTTGAAGCCAGTTACTGCTCATCTACTTTTGGCTTTCAGCTCAACTTTTCCAACCTGTTCCAGAGCCAACAAGAAACTATTCCTACTGCATCACCCAACCTGCAAGCAGCTATCTTCTTTCCACTTCCCAGTGCTGTAAGCATCTTCTAACCGGCCTGATAATCTCAGCAATCTAATAGCCAGGCTTATCATACTTTATTCCATATTATTGTGCTCTGACTCAGTGGTTTTCCATCCATCTTCTCATAGCACCATCAACTACTTTAACCAAAACAAGCTTCTTTCCCTTCTCAGACCACATGAAATAATCCAGTGAATTGGTAGTTACATTTTGGAATAACAAATAAAAAAAAAAAGGGTCTGAGTAAATTAATAATTTTCCAAGTCAACAAAAACCAGTTGGTCACGACTGCAACCACCACTGAAGGATGGAGGTTGCGACTTTCTTTTAGCAAAATCTTTTGGTGAAAGGACATTTTTTTGTTTTGTTTTTAATGTTTACTGTAACAAAGCATTTATGAATAAACTGAGCATGACTTATTTTCTCTCTTAGAACGAGATTTGGGTTTCTTGATTCCCCGTGCTGTATTCCTAGCAAACTTTTTATTCCGTTTAATCTTCCCTAATTGCAGTTAGGACTTTTACAGTAAAAACAGATTTTAAAAAAATTTTCTGGACAACACAGAAGATATGCTTCAGTATAAAACCAAAGTTTAATGGTCTGATAAAAACTTATCTTACAATTCCAAATTACTAACAACGTAAAATGCCATAGCTTCAATGGACAACACTTAGTGAGATAAAGAGCGGATAACCAAGTGAGCAAGATGTGGACAGACAGGTTGCAGATTGAAGATCATCTTTAAATTTATCAATATCACTTTGTGTATTTTAAAATACAGCTGTTGATTGGCAGATTAAACATTAAAAAACATCAAAGTATTATTATTCATTCAACTGCATACCAGCAAGGACTAATATTATTATTATTGTTGTTGCTGATTTCTCATGTTGGTAAAATCGTTTGGTAAATCGTTTGGTAAAATCGTTTGCAGGAGAGGCATATTCATGTTGAATGAATTGAGTCTATTATTGAAGTGGTATATATTTTCATAAACTCAAGAGGAATGAAAGGCAGCACTGACCCTTGCTGCATTTGAACTTGGGCTATATACAGAGAAAACTAAAATAGTATGAGGCATGCCACATTACTGTAATAAGAAGCTGATGACAACAAGCAGACAGAATTGTTACCAAGTCAGACAAAATGTTTAGTAGCAGTTTTCTTTATGTTCTGAGTTCAAATGTTACTGAGATCAGTTAGGATTGCATCCTCTTAAGATTAATATAATAAGCCCCAGTCAAGAAATGGAGTTGATCAAATCAACTAGTCCACTCCCTTAAATTCCAGGCCTTGTGTCTACAGTAGAAACGATTATGGTCATTAATATGGCAGTGTATGATAGAACTAGTGGAGTAGTCATCTTGTGGTATTACAAGTCCAACCCATACAAGGGTCAAGCCTACTTCTCTTTCTGCATATTTGCAAGTAAAATAAGTATCCAGTAACATATTGAGAGTCAATTCAATTAACTGTACGTCATCTCTCAAAAGTAATGATCTGGCACCACATCTAGAATCTAATCCATAGGTTCTCAAAGTGAGTGCTACTGTCCCCTGGTGGGCGTTGTGAGGGTCCAGGTGGGTGCTTGGTGTCTAAGGGGATGGTAGGGAGAAAGGTGATATTGTCAAAAAAAATCAGTGGATGCTTATGAATTCCTAATATTATAATATTGTATACAAATTATATAATATTATATCAATTATCAAATAGTATATATGAATTAGTAAAATATCATTTATACATAAGATTCGGGGTGGGGGCACCTCATGTGGTCATGGGGCGGGGAGCAAAAGTTTGAGAATCTCTGATCTAATCCATGATAACTGACTTTAGATTGTAGAAGAAAAAAAAAAGTTTAAGAAATGTATATACACAAGCATAAAACCAATTCTCAGACAGACACAAAATAGAACTTGGAGTGAGTGAAGGGAGGTTACAGAGTCCTTGAAAAGGTCATAAACAGCAATGGAAGAACTTTGATGAATAAGCAAACAACTGATCCATTGTTTAACCAACATATTAAACAAAGACATGCATCTGTTGTTATTACTGGTGTAACAACTCTCTCAAGACAAAATTTAAAAAAAATTTTCATTGACAAAACAACACAGACCAAGTTATATTGAATTAGAATTTAATTGAAAGAAAAAGTTTATATGAACCAGAAATGAAGCATAAGATAAGGAAAGGTATGATAAAGTTTCAACTAACCAGGTTTATATGCAAGAACATCTGTTTTAGTCATAGCCTTCTTGTAACACAGATAAACATCTGAGCCCATCTAAAATAAACAGGAAAAAAAATCAATATGAAAAGAACAAAATATTAACATTGAATATGGTTTAATAATTAAATTTTTAAACATACAAATTACTGTAATATTTGAAACAAAACAGAAAGCAAAACCTGGAATTATGTAAAACTTTGTAATTCCTTTTCATGTTGATTTTGTTTTCAGTTGTATAACACCTTCCTACTGTAAATCACACAAACATGAAACAAAAGCGAATTAAGGCTTTTAGTCAGGCAAACTGGAGCAAAGAACATGCCTCATTCACTCACTGACATTCTCATGTACCTAACATGCATACGCTTGCATGCATGCACGCACATACAATGTGATCAAAGCACAAAAAACCTGTTTTTGGACAACTGATCTGGTTCTTTAGTTTGGAAAAAAAACTGGTACATTTACACTTCATAGCAGTAAATTGGCAAACGTTAGATTCTCAACGAAATATTCCACAATATTTAATTACATCAAGAGATGAACCACTGATATAGTGAGGACAAACTATAATATTCAGCTACACAATTATCAAAAGCACCAAATATTTATATTTTAAACAAAATCAAATTCAGAGTTGGCACGTGTTTCAATAAAAGCACTTCAGAAAGCCTTCATAATGCACCATTTGTCTAAGTACAGGATATGATAGCATGTAGAACAATAGCAATGTATATTTATTATTTTCTAGCTAAATCTTACATACAATGTTGAGGTTGATAATATAATTAAGGCGTGTGTTGTTTTCAGAGCAGTATTTAAAGGAAAAGGCTACTTGATAGACAAGCATGAAAAAAAAAAAAAAAAAAAATCAAAAAAAAAAATGGATGAGTAATCCAGCACACAATTGATGGCAGAGACAATTGAAAAAACAGTTCTGAATTTAATCACTGTTCCTAAGGATTGTGACAACAAAATTCTGTTGGTCTGTTTCACAATGACAACATAACATATGTCTCTCTTAAGTCCCTTATAAATTTTTAGTCATGGAGTTTAACTCTAAAGAACGTCAGAGCTTTTTACTATTTTTTAATGTTAGTTGGGAGGCCATAATTTTGCTCCCTCTGAAACCTGGCACTCTTTGGCTCTTATATATTAATGGTAACACAGAAAATATTAGTTAAGTACTGGGGCCAATGGCTTCATCTAACCCTTTCCTTCCAAAATAGATACTTTTGTGCCCAAATCATCATTATTTGTTTAACACAGCAGCTTTGCTTGAGAAGGTGACAAAGTGTCAGCTGAACGCAACTAGTGATCTGAGGAAATACACTATTCAGAGTTTGAGAATTTCACAGAGGGTTATTGCTATTCCAAGCAACATTGTCTCTGGTAGATTTATTACTAATTTTATTATTATTTTGATAAAACACTTTCTATAAACTCAGAAAATAGACTATTACTTGAACATATTTGAAATCTAGGGGGGAAAAAAAGCTAACTGCAATAAAAAGATAGACTAATCTAAAGCAAAAAAAAAATGACAACCTACTTTCAATCCATTAAGCAACATATTGTTGATGCATTTTGTTTTAAAAGAATCTTTAAAGAAAAACAAAAAATTCCAACAAAACTACATATAACAAGGCCTAGTGGTATTTATTGACTAATTTATTTCTCTAGACTATGAATAAGGTAGTGGAACAAAAAGAGTATAAAGAAATGTCAATAGAACATATTAAAGAGAATAAATGTAATTTGTATTCTATTGGTTTATTGAAACAGAACTGAAAAAAAAAACAAAACAAAAATAATGATTGGTTTGATGCCAAGTGTTTTTAAAAATGGTTAATGTGAATATAGTGATATTTCAAAGAAAGAATGTAAGGATGAAGGAATGGTATCAGTGTTTGAGAGAGTAAAGCAAAAGCTAAATGGCCTGATACACATTACTGGATCAGCAAGCAAAGTGTGGCCAGCACCATCCCTACAGTATCCAGATTCAAGATGTTACACTGGTTCAGTGAAACATGTTAAAAATTAGAAACTTGAGATGACACAGTTTGTTACTGTTAAAGCAATTAGAATACTTCTGTCAATGAGTTTTAAACATTGAGAAATAATTTTATAGAAATTTTTAGGAAAGCTGGTTGAAAATGATTGCATTGTATATTGAAACCCAAATGGTTAAAAAAACAGAAAACTGTAGTGCAGCTGTTAGTCTGGTACAACCATTGTAACCAGTAATTTAACCCTTTTAATACCAACCTGCCTGTGATCCTAACAAGCTCTATGATGCAAACTATCTATTTTAATGTGATTTAAATTAAAACCATCAAAATTCCAAGTTAATTCACATCTGAAACACCAATTTCATAATGACAAAGCATATTTTTGACAAAACTTCACTTTTTTCAAAATTAATAAAAACAAAGGAATTTTATTTCAAGACAAATATAACAACAAAAGAGTCAAGTTGCTGTATTGCACACAAGTTCTGCAATTCACATTGTTGCAGGGACTGTAAGATGGATTCGTCCGTCATTCTTTTTTTTT
>JACXVO010022586.1:211468-227461 GCA_015501135.1 Hapalochlaena maculosa
CACACACACCAGAACAGACCAAGGCAATAGTAAAACAATTTATAAAAGATAAACAAAGAACTTGTCAGGAGTGGGTGTTAAATGCTTTGTTACACATAACCACCACGCATAAACTGGAATGCAGCAGCAGTAAATAGTAGATATTGTCATGTGCTTTATGGGTGTAGGTATGGTTGAGCAGTTAAGGATTTTGCTCTACATTAACCAAACCTTGGATCTTATACCCTTAGCCCTGTCTTTTAGCACAACTCCAAATTACAGGTGAAATAAAGCCTTACAAATGAAACTGTATGGATGTCTATCAGAGGTACAGTACCAGTAATTAAAAGGGGACCTGCCTTAAACATTGCATTATGCTGATCCTGCCTGAGGATCATGAGTATGTATCTGTGGAATACTCAATCACATTATAATACAGGTTATTCAGTTGACTGAACCAGAACGGTGATGATCTGTCATGTGATGAGGTCTTATGTAATGAAGTTGAAACATTTCAGTGAACAGAGGGTATTCATGCAACTGTTGATAAAGAAATTTTTCCAGTAAGACCAACAATATCGACAAATTAAGACAGGCTGACGAAGTGGATCTTACTTTTCTACGCTTTTGAGATGAGGAATTCTGTTCATTATTTACACTATTTACATTGGATCGATATGTATCATCATCTTGTTTGTTTTTATCACACTGTTTTGGCTGATGTACTCTTCAGTCTTCATTAGGTCTCCTGGTGGAATTTCAAACTTGGGTTCTCATTCCTGATGTTCATCATCATCATTTAGCGTCCATTGTCCATGAAGGCATGGGTTAGATGTTTTCAACAGGGGCTGGCAGGCTGGTTGGCCATATTTCTTCACATTGCAGCCTGGAATTGAATTGAACTCGCTATCTAGGGTTAGTAGCCCATGCTCTTAAACACTACGCCATTGCTCACAAGCATATGGTATGTGGTTAAAAGTGTAAACTATCAACCCCTAGATAACAAATTCAATTCCAGGCTGCAATGTGAATAAATAATTATCAATAATAACATCAAGAATGAGAACTGAGGTTTGAAATTCCAACAGGACACCTGAAGAAGGCTGAAGAGTACATCAGACGAAATGTTGTGATAGCAAAAAAAATGACACCTTATGGAGTGTTGATATTGGGATTACAAGAACCAGAAGATCCTAAGCTTTCATTTGGTACCTCATTTATATGTGTGTCTATTGTAATAGCCACACGAAATGCAAAAGTGTGAAAGGATGGAAAAAAAATTGGGTGTACCTCTACATTTTGAGTCAGAACACCAAGTTCATCTCAACTTATGCAATGTTAACAGATTCATGTTCAGGACACTCCAGGGCACCAGAAAAGTGTAGTGTCAGAGGTTTATTGGGGAGGGGCATCATGGTGGACCATGGCCTACCTCAACCCTCGTTTGACAACCGATGTTTTTGTGTTTGTGTCTCTGTCACTTAACAGTTCGGCAAAACAGACTGATAGAATAAGTATTGGACTTAGAAAGAATAAATTCTGGGTATGATTTTTTTTAATTGAAGGAACTGCTCCAGCATGGCCACAGTAAAAGGACAAACAAGTAAAAGATAAAGATAATATGTAAGATAGTTGCATTATATTTTGTTTCCCATAAAATACACACCTTCCACGAGATCATATAAACTGTTGAATGAATGAATGAATGTATGTATGTATGTATATACAAGCATGGCTGTCTCATTAAGAAGTTTGTTTTGCAACAATGTAGTTTTCAGTTGAGTCACATTGCAAGGCATCTTGGGAAAGTATCTTTTACAATAGTCCCAGGCTAACTAATAATTGTCTTCTGAGCAAATTTGGGAGACAGAAATTATATGTAAGCCCATTATTTATCTAGCTATCTATATGTGTGTCTCTCTCACCAATGCTTGACAACTGGTGCTGGTTTGTTTACATCCTTGTAACTTAAGAATTCAGCAATAGAAACTAACAGAATAAGCACACTATCATCATGTTACATGTTTTCCATGTTGTCATGGGTTGGACAGTTTGACTGAAAACCGATAAGCTTGGGAGGTAAGCTGCACTAGGTTCCAACCACTCTTTAAAAATAAAAATGTCCTGGGGTCAACATGTTCCATTAAACAATCCTTCAAAGCAGTGCTCAAGCACAGCTATAATCCAATGGTTAAAACACCAAAGGATAAGAGATATTATTATTTTGAAAATGTCTCATTTTCTCCATCAATGATCTGTAGTTTCTTGCTTTTGCAGGCAAACAAACTAATCAAAAATACAGGTATTTAATTCCAGGGGTAGTAAAATTTTGAATACTGATTGTAGTACATGACAGAAGAGCCACTGCATATGTCTCGAAGCAAACAGGTGTGTGTGTATACATGTATAGATGTAGGCATGTTTGTGTGGTAAGAAATTTGCTTCACAACCACATGGGTCTGGGTTCAGTCCCACTTTGTGAAAATGTCTTCTATAGTATTGGACCAATCAAAGTCCTGTGAGTAGATTTGCTAGACAGAAGCTGAAAGAAGTTTACCAGGTCTTTGTCCCTGATCTTCTTGACAACCAATATTGGTATGTTTATGTCTCTGTATCTTAGTGAAAGAGATTGATAGAATATCAAGCTTAAAAATAAAGTATTGGTGCTGATTCATTCAGCTAAAAGTTCTTCAAGGTGGTACTCTCAGCATGGCAACAGTCTAATGCCAGAAACAAGTAAAAGATAAACCTCCACACACAAACAAACGCATATGAGAAAGACACACACATATTAGACAGATGTGTGTGTAACCTAGTTCTTCATTAGCTCAAATAGTCTGTCAATGTTAAAGTGCATGCAATAAAAAGTGCAAGAGAACCAAACAAAATCTGATACAAAAAAAAGCAGCAGAGTGGATAAGAGTTGATGATTGAAGAATCAATGAAATGTAATAAATTGCAGCTTGGCTGTGGCCATAATGATTATTGTATTCTGTTTTTGTAGACAGATGTTCCATACAAGCTTGCAAAAAAAAAATTGTGTGGTGCATGCTGCAATATTTATGTGTGTCTACACAAGAATTTGTTCTAAATTAATCCATGCTTTATTAAATGACTAATTTTCTGTGAGTTCATCTAACTGATTTGTGTTTGTGATTAAACCTGCTTGTGAGACAGAGTACTCAAGTATACATTTGTTTATTGTGTAGAGTGGGTGGGGAGAGAGTCAATGTTATCTTTTTGTGGTCATCTTTTAAAAAGCCATTTCAAAATTACAAAATATTAAATACAAGCATCTTCTGGAATGCTTTGACTAGACACAAAGCCTTTCTTAAAAGAAAGAAAGGGTTAAGGCAAGTGAGAAAGTTCTGTAGACAGTTTGGCATCCCACAGGCACTTTACTCACAATTTCTTCACGAATGGGTAAAGTGAATTTCAGTTATTAGAACACAACTTTGAAATGGAACCATGGGTCACATCTAGAGCACGGGTCTCGTGGAGATGATGTCCTTGTGCCACCTGTATATATATAAATGAATTAATGACGGGCTACTCAGCCTAATGTTATCCAGTTCGAGAAGTTAGCCTTTCCAGTTCTGATCCATTTAGATTGTGCCTACTAATCTAAAATGAAAAAGAATTTTTTTTAATTTTGAAATAGTGGTCGCTAGCTCCAAATAAGGTTTCAAATTTTGGCATATGGCCATAATAGTAAAAATCCTTTCTACTAAAGGCACAAGGCCTGGAATTGATGGGAGGGGTATAGTCAATCACGTCAGCCCCATTACTTGACTGCTACCTAAAAAGATGAAAGTCAAACTCAACCTCAGCGGAATTTAGCATTTCATCCACTTTGCTCAAGATTCTGTCAGCTCCCTACCTTAATCTTTAATAATTTCATGGATACACGGTGGGAAGGATATAATTCATTAATATGATCTTAATACTTGAATGATACTTCATTTCAGCAAGATTTTGAACTCAGCATGTAAAGAGATAGAACCAAATACCACAAGAGACCATTTGCCCAAATCTATCCAATTATGCCACCTATCACACTCATCTTCATAACAATTATTTCTAACATAGGTAAAAGCCACAAATTGTAAAGAAAAATGTTAGTTGACTGAGCCAGCCCTACTACTTGATTGGCATTTCCTTTTATTAATCCCGGAAGGATGAATTTGAATTCAGAATGTAATGATTGTAACAAAATAATATAAGACATTCTATCCGATGCTCTAATGATCTCGCCAATTAAGCAGTCTGAATAGCAGGAATAATATTTTCTAACACAATCACACCCACAGAAAGAAACTTACATATAGATCACTTGCACTTTGTTTACCAACACTGTAAAGATGCAAAATCAACCTTAGCAAGAACTGGACTCAGAAAATATAGTAATGAAACTGGATACACAGGTGTGTAGATTTATACCTCTATTCCTATCAATGCCATTCAATCAACCCTAGCCATTAAAAAACAAATGTACTGAGGTATGAAGTAAAAAAAACAGAAGCACTTGTAAAACAAAATGAGATGTAGAATACGTGCTTTCAAAAGGTTCCTGTAATTCTACTCCAACAGAGAACTGTAAACTGTAGTGGAAGCATTCACACACCGGATTCTAGTTATATAACAATGGTATGTAATATATTGTTGTATACTAGCACATAGCCTAGTGGTTAGGGCATTGCACACACAGTCATGAATTTGTGATTTCAATCCTGAACCAGATAAACATAGTGTTCTTGGGTGAAACATTTCATGTTGTACTGCAATCACTTTGATAACCGATGTGTGACACACTTGTGAACCTGTACAGGTAATGTTAGTTTAATGGAGGAGTAAACTCATGTGCTGTACAAACATTCGATCAGCAAGAAATTGCAGAAACGTTTTTTCTGCAAGTCGAGAAACTACCAAGAAGTGAAATCACATTCACCGATTGCTGTTGTAGTAATTTGGTGGTTATTGTAGTAAGTTGTCAACAGTCTGTAGTTATGGTGAAGAAAGCAGCTAAACCTTGTTAGACATCTATACTGATGAATATAGCAGTCAGTCTACCATAAGTAAATAGTATATTATAAGTGGATGGTCTATAATTAGGATGTAGCTAACGACAGTTGAATTACTGAAGCCTACTGAAATTAGATGTAGTACACTATTTCAGTTACAGTAAGACTGTAAACCAAATAGTTAAATAACTTAACTATTGTTTTTTCCTGAGGAAAGCGCTTCTGAGTAATTCAGTGATTTGTGTTCACAGAATATGCTAAAATAGTAACGGTTGTTTTACAGTGGTCTAAAGACAGGTTGCAATGAAAACCGAGTTGGATGATGCATTAAAAGTGTTATTTGTAACTGGAACATATAATGGTATATCCCTGTTTACAATCAGTGTATCGAGAGCCCTTAAGTGATGACAAGTATAGCAGCGGTTATTAACCACTGCTTAAAACAAAAACATTTCTTGTCATCCATTTAGACAACACAAAGAAAGAGAACAATTAAAAGCAGACATCTAAACAGAAGTGACAGTTGCTTTACTGAGATGGTTTGGGTACATGTTTCACTTTGTTTAGTTTTTCATAAGCTGATATCAAGTCGCGGGAGGAAAATGGAACACTAATGCACTATTTCGGTTAAATCGATGTCACCGATTTCAAACAATTAGTCGTCCTCCGTAGCAACATTAGCTATTATTGAGGGCAATTCGATTTTGGAGAAGAGAGACGAGGACACACATACTTGTATTGATCCCACCGACTATACATCCCTCTGAAATGGGAAGCCTTGTACCGTTGTTAGAAATCAATTATTCCCACAGCGTACGAATGGTGTGACAAAAGCAGCTGTCATCTCTGGATTGTGGTCCATCTTTGGACTGTACTGTAGAATATTTAGTATGAAGAAAACGAACTCTGATAGTATGCATAATACTACATCTATATACAACTACACGCAGCCAGTTGAATAAACAATGTAAAATGCTTGAGGTGTGTATAGGGGGTACCAAACAAAATTACCGAAAATAGTTAAATTTCCAAAATCAGTGTTTAACATTTTAATCTAATCCGTAAAGCGTCGTTTTGTTTCTTCCTACCGTAACCCTCTCCCTCCCGCCAACAAATCCTTACTTGCTGCCGCTGTGGCTTCTTTGTTTCCAACAGAAAGTGCAAGACATTTTACCATTCGCATCAGTAATGAATGCCTTTCTATTATCATTACACTACTTAACTACTAAGTAACTTCACTGCAATATTCAGATATTGCCAAACGTTAAAACTACCAAATACAATTAGCGGGTAAAGACGTTTAGTGAAATACACAAGACAACGTGTGTCAGTCAGCCAGAACGTGGGTCGGTCCCTTAATTGCGGTCAGTTCTGAGCAAGCAGTGCTATTATCAAAGGCAATTATGTAGCAGTAGTCATCCACTTTTGAAGACGGCGGAGTGGTGAGTTGACGATCTAGCTGCTATTTCTAGCAGGCCTTGGGAAGATATATGAATGTATTAGTGTATGTTAGTCTTAATATTTTTACCTCCAAATTTTGCTGAAGAGATAATATTAACTTTACTTGGTAAATATATATAATTCTATTTACTTAAAATTATTATTAATCAAAATAATAAAATTAGCTGACAAGCCTTATTATTATGCACGTAAAACTATGTAGTCGTGTTTAATCAGAAAGTTGTAGAAAAAAAAACACAGGAAATTTTAGTGTAAACTAAATTATGTTCAAAATAGTTCCCGTGTTCAAAATCATGACATACTTCATTACGTCCCTTTATTTTCGAGACGCAACACTTGTTGAGAGAATACACAAACATACACATTATATATATATATATATATATATATATATATATAGAGAGAGAGAGAGAGAGGCTGTGTAGTGTGGAAGCTTGCTTTGCAAGTACGTGGTTTCCGGTTCAATCCCACAGCACAACACCTTGGGCACGTGGCTTCTACCGTAGATCCAGGTTGACCAACGCTTTGCGAGTTTGTTTGATAGACGGAAACTCCGAAAGCCCGTCGTGTGTGTACACGCGTGTATCTTTGTGCCATCATGCGCACTGCTTTGTTTACGTCCTCGTAAGTCATCGGTTCGGTGAAAGAGTCGATAAAATACGTACCAGACTTAAAAAACAAGTGCTGGGATCTATTCGACTAAACCCATTAAGGCAGTGCCCGGGCTGCATTCCAATGACTAAACAAGTAAAATCGAAAAGAAAAAAAAACGACAAAATACATACAACCCACACACCCATGAGAAACAAAAAAACATTTCATGATTGGATCATGAGGTCAAATATTAACGAAAACCAAAATGAAATAAAGAGTCGACAGCTTTTAATTTCTTCCTCGGCAAATGCTCGAGGCAATTCTGAACATGTTTCGCACTTATGAATCCTCAGCGGAAGTGTTTGGCAAACGAAGATGCATATTTGTGGGAGTATATTAGTTTGATATTGGCTGTTTAGCACCTTGCGTTTGCAATATCCGCACAAGACGAATCCAAACATCTAGCTTTTAGAGAGGTAACAACATTGCTCATAAAAGTGTACTCGTGCTTGGTTTTACAAAAAGGAGGAAAAACATATGTATTCATACATTAGCTTCTATCACTTTTAATAATTAAACGCAATCAACCACTAACTATAGTTAGTATATTAGTCGTGCTAGAACCTGATTAACATTGATCCTTATTTAGTTAATGTCAGCGTATTAATTATTTAACTGACATTAAAACTAGCTGTTCACCTTTCGCTAGTGGAAAAGATCTGCTTGT
Organism: Hapalochlaena maculosa; assembly: GCA_015501135.1. NCBI lineage: Eukaryota > Metazoa > Mollusca > Cephalopoda > Octopoda > Octopodidae > Hapalochlaena > Hapalochlaena maculosa. Next base: position 219,251 of record JACXVO010022586.1, read on the forward strand.
AATGCGCATGTCTAAACACATTTTATATCTATACAAACACATTTCGTAGACTACGACTTCAGAAAAAAATTTAGTATAAAATACACACAATACTAATGTTAACACATTAATACATATAGTAACAGTTCGTAAACATTTAGTTAATAACGAACCACATACAAGTTAAAAACGTAATTAAAATTTTAGTTCCGCTGTTGTCGGAGACTGCTTCTGATTAAATTTCTTCACTCAGCTAATTTCTATAAATTATAATAAACTATGTAAATGCTACTAAAATATTTACTAATTTAACGATTCATAAATATTTTAAAGGAAAGATATCATTTAGCCATTATGGGTATTTTTCTAAATCAAATACACTGCACATGGAAAGTACAAAATAAATTCACTGTTCATATTCATTACGGTTAACTTGTTTAGCCAGCGGCCAACCTGATCAAGCAGACCTCTATGACCAAAGTTGTTCTCGCGGTGCACGTTCAGTTTTGTTTGAAATATTTAGGATTGCTGCTTTCTGTAATATAGTAGTGAGTGATATGTGAGAGAGCGGATTTATTTCTGGGAAGTTGCCAGAGCATCCAGCTAATCAATCAGACGCTGTACCAATTCGATATTAGTTGAAAGGGTAACGAGTACTGTCACTTAATCGACCTTAGTATTATTGCTTAGTGCTTCTTTTATCGATTCCTATGGGATCGATAAATCAAGTACCAAATAATCTAAGTGATTTGGATAAACGAAACTAAATACTGAGGTATTAAGTCCTGAGATAATTCAGCTATTCTATTACTTCACTCTTGTTAATGATCTGAGTTGCATTAAGCGTGGGAGTTGAATGGAATAAAAGCAACGCTAGAGAACGTATAAAATGTAGTAGGGTCTACCTACTGGGGGTGAAATGGGTATGCAAAGTATTAGGCATGACAGGTGTGCCAGTATCAATTTTCTGCAATGAATTGTGGGATTGTTTTTTTGCATTATGATATCCAGTCTCTTTACCTGTATAAATTTGCTGACAAAGCCAAATTATGCCTTTCAAATTGCTGAACAATAAAGCTGGAGATGATTGGATGGCAAGTTTCATCGACAGGTGGAAAGGCGAGCTTGCCACACGGAAGCCTGAAATCTTGACATCAGGTGGGGCAAAAGGATTAATGTTAGAGGATGTAGAAGCTGTTTATGAGTTGGTTAAATTATCAGTTGGAGGAGAACATGACCAATTATGATGAGTTTCCTGAGAGGCTCCACAATGGTGAGGAGGCTGGCTTGGGAACTAACCCAGTTGCCAATAAGGCATTCATCACCAAGGTTGAAAAGAATTCTTATCTCAGTACTCCAAGCTCGGGGGAAGCATCATACAGTGTTCTGTTTTGCATTTCAACAAATGGTGACCTTTGCCTGCATTTGTTATTTACAAAGCAATACACCTATATTAATCATGGACGAAAGGAGGTCTTCTTAACACGTTGTATGCTGTAAGTGCAAGCGGGTGGATGGAAGATACAGCATTTAAGCAGTGGTTTTTGAAGCACTACATACCATGGTCGAGCAAATTTCGAAAGCGATGGCATTCACTTGACTTTCAAAACAATGGAAGGTGTTAAATTAAATGATTTTATAATGATTTGTTTGCCTCCACACAGGTCACGCATTACAGCCATGTGATGTTGCACTGCTTTGACGACTAAAAGTGGCATGGAAAGATGTTGTTAAGACATGGATTAGACGGTCACGGCTCAAGTCAGTAGACAATAGCTGTCTTCACATCTCTGCTGGAGACAATGTGGCAAAGGATCAATCCAGAGCATGCAAAAGCTGGGTTTGCCAAAACTTGTTTCAGCCCCAACATCAACAACTAGGGCCCAACTCAAATACTCTCCAAGAAAACTCATAAGGGATGCTATTATTCAGGTCTGTTACACCAAGCCCAACTGAAAAGACAGCTGCTGCCACCTCTAATTCAAAGAAGAAAAGGAAGCATGTGCAGGCAGAAACTGGGGAAGTTTATACTTGAAATGAAGTCATTGAAACTCTGTGTAAAGCAAAGAGTGCAAGAACCAAAAGAAATATGTCAACAATGGGAAGTGCAAGTGGAAGTCACAGCAGAACTCAAAACAAGGCAAAAGTAGGCACTGCAACTAGTAAAAAGAGGAAGCTAATAGAAATCAGCAACAGTGAGAGTGGTTGGTTTACCATGTGCAGCCTGCAAAAAGCTTTGGTCAGAGGATGCCAAGAAGTACCAGCCAAACTAGGTGTCTTGTGACAGGTGGACTTAGGTCATGTGCTTTCCACAAGACTGATGTAGAGGATTACATCTGAAAATTAAGCTATGTGCTCATTGCCGACCTAACTGACATTCCTGGAGTTGATATTGTGCTGTAATGATACAGTAGGCTCTAATCTTATACGTTTACTAGAAAGGAATTTTATATTGTTCCTTATACCTTGTTTGTATCTTAGGTCATCCTCTTCAAATCTGTCTGTAGCACCCCTCTGAAGATTCAATTGCATGTGTCCCCCTATCATACCCCCATATGTTACATGTTAAATATCTATTTTTCTAACAGTGTTTGACCTCAAAGTGGCTGATATGTGGTTGAAAGGCATTTGATAAAGAGCAGATCATCTTCAGCTATTAATTAGAACATGTCATGTGAAGGACAATAATAGACACCACTTACCCATTTTACCCTGGGATCCTCTTCAACTTCATACAAAACGTAAGGTACAGACAATGCATGTTTCATGGGTTGTATGTACATATAGGTACAAAGTAACCGTATTGTCATAAAGAGGAGACCTATGGGGCACACAAAGTGACATTTTTCTTTTATTAACTCCTCTAGAGAAAATATGAAGATTTGAATGTCAAAATAGAGATTATCTTACCCATTTTACCCCAGTAGACTCTAATGGGTGTTTTTTCTCGTTAAAAGAAAGAATCACCATGTAGGGTCAGTCAAGGAACTCCACAGCTCCTCAACTACCAAATAAGTTGTCATATCTCAGATGACCGAATGTATACCGAGAATGGCCCGAATGAATCGGGCCATACTCAACAAATTTAATGGAGAGCAATACTTCCGTTTCTTTACTTCCTCTCTAGTATTAAAAAAGTCAAGCGTCTGTCCTCACTGGATTCAATCGCACACATCACACCTTTTTAGTTGTATCAAAAAGCAGAGAAAAAGTCTTTTCAGTCAAAGAGAGACGGTAATGTGATCTTCTCAATGGACAGGGCTGGCAGGCAGCTCCATCAATCACATAACTACAGCTGTGGGACAGTGTCACAAATAGCATTGATTGGGCACTGAGCAAGCACAGGCCAAATTGATTGCACTTCCATGCCTGTTGAACCTCTAGCCTCATCTGAAACTTAACTGGCCCATCGGTCCAAAACTTTGAAGCTACCCACCCAACCTATCTACAATGTTTCAAGCATCAACCATCTTGCTAGCACCAAAACCAAAATTCAAAATAATGTTCACCTTGTTCGCATCCTTCTTCAGCCATCTATATCCCAAGTCCTGTTGTTCTGCTGTTAGTTACAGCACCAAAGCATTGATGAGGATTTCTGGTAAAAGGTAGATTGAACAATGCCAGGCGAGTCCCTCCTCGAATGACAACACATTGGTTACAGTTATCAGCTTTTTGCAATGAGTTGTATCAGACTGTTAAGGCAGGCACTAAAGCCAGCTATTGTCCTATGTCTGTTCCAAACAGTTGATTGAAGTGCTGTTCGAAAGTTGCACACCAACACCACATTGGATTGAGTAGTAGTATGTGTTTGGTCAAGTCTGTCCAAGACCCATTTTTTCCCCCTTTGCACTCTCACTACCCTAGTGTTGTGTCTTGAAGAACTGGCAGTGGGTCATTGTTGCCAAAAATATCTTTCCAAATCGCCTCTTCCATTTTACGCACAAGCTACTACTCTAATCTAGTCCTCTCGATTGCTGCTTCTTAGCTAAATCCTATTGATTCTAATCTTAATCGTCCTCTTCAGAGTGAACCAAACTTATAAGTTACTCACTAATCCGGTCACAGTAGGTTGAGCATGCTGGAAATGACACGCTCTGCTTCCAGTAAATCAAGTCCCAGTTCAATGGAGGTCACAGATTTATTGTCCGTGTAGGCGCCTGGTTGAAAATGTGGATACTCTCCTCTAACTGTATATGCTGACTGTAGTATCGTTGATGGCTAACAAATTCATGTTCAAGACACCCGAGTTCGTTGAGCAAGTAATATCACTTTCAAGCAAATTCTATGCTCTCAGTATTTATACATACATCCTACTTTGAATATGGCCATATCGGTCCAATGTTGGGAACCAAATAGCAGTCTACAGACATTTTAGGGAGAGTAGAGTTGGTCAGGATTTAATTTGAGATAGACAATATAAAAAAGAAAATGGACTGGAACAAAGAGATGTTACTAAATGGAGCATTTTCGTTACTAAATATCTTCATCCCCCAATCCAGGGGTGAAGGCATATTTTTGCTGGAATCAACTTTACACTTCGTCGCAAACCAGGGTGGAATTAGTAAAACAAACTTCAGTGAGCGATGCTACTGTATTCGTCGTAACAGATAACTCCGCTAATTTTTACATAAACCTGATCCCATGATCAAGTGAGAAAGGGCAAAGAAAACTGAGTTTTTGTAGCATCCATGCATCTCGAAATACATTAACAGCGCACATAAATGACATGCTTCCCATATTGTAAGTAGACACAACAATTAGTAAACATTTAGTAAAATATGCAGTTTTTCAGTCATTCATTCTGTGCTGAATGAATGGTGTGTATGTATGTGTGGGCTGGTATATATTTTCTATAGCCTACTACAACAGTAACTTCATTGTATTAACGCGGATGTTGTTAAACATGGTAGTTGTTCCTTTATCCCAAAGCTACGATCCAAGACATTCCAGAGACAACCACCCCCACCTTTCTATATACATCAAGGACTATATTGTTTTATCTTTGTTAAAAAGAGGGTATACTTCGATCGAGATTTGGTTACTATTTCTAATAAGTCGAATAAACCTATAAGAATTTATTTTACTGATATAGCAGCATTGTCACTTCATTGAGAACTGCTGTTTTTTTTTGGGGGGGGGGGATAATGCCAAGCCAAATCCCGTCAATGTCTTTATCGTTCAGGAATCGATACAAAAAGTAACATTTAGTTAGTAAGACCGTCAATGAAATCGATTGTACCCTCTTCTCAAATATGAGGACCTTGTGCTGTAGGTTGTTGTTTAGCCACGGGTTGGTCCTGATCGAGCAAACAACACAATCAAAAGCATTTCAACCATGCTCCACTTGTCTCTTTCCTGTGTGACGTGAATCCAGAACAGCTGTATGCAGTATTCTTTTCTGGGATGGTTAGGATATATAAATCGAAAGAGATTTGGCTGCTATTTCCAATACATTAAAAAACTACATACAGGCTCCCTCGTTAGCTCAGATAAACAAATGTGTGTGTGTGTGTGTACGAAGGATGGAATCAAAACTACTTCCCCACCTTTTTACTCGAATGTTGCCGAAGAACGATGTCAACCAGCTCGACTGCTGACCAAATAATAATAGAATAATTGTGTTGCTTGGCTATTTTTTGTTTGGAAGAATCAACAATGTTTTGTATGTTAGTGCGCAAAACATTTTTGTTTGGTGTGTGTTGTTACTACTACTATCTAAGAATTTCACCACACTGCTGTTTATTAATAGCATTGATTTTTGGTTGGTTGAGACAATCGACACCTCTCACTAGAATATGAAAACAATTTCATAATCTGGCACCGAAAGAGGAAGAGAGAGACTGAAACGCTGTTTTTAACCCGAAGATCTCAAGAACATCCCAAAACAGCAGAGTCTATGGGCAATTAACACAGCTAACAAGCAGGAATTTCTAATTATGTAACGAGACGACAGATTTTCCAAGGAAAAGATAGAGTGAAGCAACTGCACAGGACATTGCAACTGATGTTCATGGCATCAACTTGGCAAATGGGGAAGTCCAACAATGTGAAATTTGAACGCAGAACATAAGCGATGTGACATGACAGCCATCAGTTCTTCAAGTCGTCTGTTAGGCTGAAATATTCTGTAGGAGTTTTCATGTTACATCATTAAAAGAAAAAAAAAAACCTCTTGTGTTTACCCCACCTCGAAGGAACGAGGGCTACAGAGAGGAATGTAGTTAGTATAAGCTAATTCAAAGACAGAATTTTCCAGTAAAATACGATACTCCAACTACTGGTGGAGTTTTTGAATGGTTGTCTTTCGAAGTCTCATATCCCAGGGAGAATGAGCACGGAAGCGACGAGGGTGGGGGTCAAAAAAGTAAAACAAAACAGAACGTTTTGGTTAAAAATATTCAGAATCGTAATTTCCAGACATGATAATATAATGCCCCATATTATTTCTGGAAGGCCTCTCGTCGATTTCATCGCTCCTGTGTATCACCAATGCTACAAAAGCTATTTATCCGCCCAGAGACAGCAGAATCCAGGCATTTCTATTTACTAACAGCAACTAGTGCTAATATAGTAATCCTTTATTTGCTATATGGGCATAGCTGCGGGGAACATCACGAGGACAATATGCGATTTGTGAGAGAGAAAGGTTTAAATAATAATAGTGTTTCAGATTTTTGGCACAAGGCCGGCATCCTTGCTGGGAGGCGGTTAATTGATAACATCGACTCCGGGTGGGAATGAAAAGTAAAGTTGACCTAGAGAGGATTTGAATTAGGACATCAGTTTACAGTTAGCAAATAAAATGTTCTCTAATTGCTTTGTTTTGACTCGACATTGATGCTCTGAATTCTATAAAAAGAGAGAATGGTGCTGCATTGTAAGGGTTAGGTATCTTCCCTAAAGACATCAGTGAAACGTTGATAATACTAAAATATTAATTAGTGTAATAAATTAAGAAAAAATGCTTGCCTTCATCTCCACTCCCACTTATTTTCCATAGACGTGCGTGTGTGTGCAGGTTGACTATTCTATTCACCATGTATGTATATATGAGATACATATGCAGAGTGTATATATGTGTATAAAGATATTGTGTACCTATATCGATTGTATAGGGGTAGAATGTTTTGTGTGTGTGTGTGCGTTGTAGTTAGTATCTGATGTGTATGTATGTGTGTACATGTAGCGAACACCTGACAGTGTATACGTTGCTAATAAAGAGCGGGAGCATGTATGTATGTATAATCATGTATTTTTATTTTAGTGTGTGTTTGTTTATAATATGTGCTTCTATTAATATGTATACATCATAATATTAAGTACTTCTGTTAGTGCGTGCCTGTCATACTATATCTCTTAACACAGAATAACAGTGTGTGCTTCTGCTTGTATAGATAAGTGCATTTATATGTCGTATTGTATTTAAAAGGCCTTAATTTTGTTAATGTATGCGTCATTTTATATACACGCACACATAGTATCTAGTTTGGTACATAATGTTCATTACAGGTTGTTATAAGAATATTATAGTTCGTCTACGGATTCAATTGCATTTTTTGCATGAAAATTGAGTTGTAATTTTATTTAACATTTTAATAACTCAAAATAATAATAAAAAAACGATACCGTTTCATCATCGACAATAATTTTACTATAATTTAATCTATTTATCTACACACATACATTGCTTTCTGGACTCTCTCTTCTGCCTGTCAATACTACATATCACAGATACATACACCACATATTTCCTAAATATTTCCACTAACAGTTTTTTTTCCATTATGATTAAAACCATTTACGAGATTTTATCAATGACAGTTGTCACCGACTTGAACATACGACACATTTAATACGACAATACTAATAAGACACACGTCTGTTAGGTACGGCACAAACATATTTATACAGTCGTGGTTGTAAAAGTACCATAAATACAATATAAATAGAATACACACCTTACAACGAAGGAAATTATCCGTTTAGGCTGGATAAGCATCGACTTAACAACATCTAGTCACCATCTTGGAACTATTTACAATGGCTGCACTACTTTCCCTCTTAGCTCACGTTCGCACTACGTTTTGTAGTAATTAGATTTTTCGCTCTTATTTTCTCTCATCATTCTTTCCCTCCCTCTTTCCTCTTTCTGTTTGTCGCACTCAACTTTTTTCTATGCTGAGCTCTTTTATCTCCTCCCTCTCTTATTAATCACTCCCATCTTTATATCTG
>JACXVO010022632.1:38317-48999 GCA_015501135.1 Hapalochlaena maculosa
TTAATTCTACATAAAATCAGTAGGAATACAAGGAAGAACTCTAGCAAAAAAATCCTTTTTGCGAGTCCTACATAATTTTATGTTGTATATTTTAAATAATAAATAGATAAATAAATAAATTGTAATTTATGCATTTGTACAAATACTGTTCAATTTATTGTTTGTACGTTGAACCAATTGTGCCAATCATACATCTTCCTTGAGCCTTGTTTCAACTTTATTATTTTACTTATGCAGGTTGTCAGTCTGGTCCCCGCCAAACCACCAATAATCCCTATGTTGCTGAATAAAATTGCTCTTGAAAAGGCAATGTATGACATACCATGCTCCATTTCTGTCTCACCAAGATTAATGACAACCTTACCATCCATAGTCTGACCTTGGACTTTCCATATCGACAATGCCCAAGCGAGACAAAGGGGAAGCATCGTTCTGGTGTGCGTATCGTACCCACCCTCCTTGTCGGCTTTCAATCAATGAGTGGAAGCAGAATGTTGTTGTAGCAGCACCCATCTCCTCCTTTCTGGATTGTTTGGGAAAAAGTCCTCACTGCGATATTGATTCCCCAAATTCATCCACACACAAGGAGAGTGATGGAGCTGATTCTTCATCGTATATAATGTCCTTGACAACACCAGTTGCCCCATTCACCAGCCCAGCTTCTGGACAAATGTTGTATTTAAGTGGAACAAGGACACCAACTGCTAGACACAAGCAAGCTTTCAAGCCCATGAAATGTTCTGGATTCATAGCTTTTGCTTTTGAATGTTTTTTGCTTCAATTTTGACAATTGGTCGATTAAGCTATTTCAACCTATCATGATTCATCTGATTGACTTCGCGATTTGTTGGAAAAAGATGTACTACATCTTCGTATTCGAAACCACTATTTTTCTGTTCTTTCTCTCTAATTGTATACTTCAAACACTTGTCTTTTACTGCCTCCCAATCACCAATTGTACACTTGCCACCATGTAATCTACCAAGGGAACAGTCAAATTCAGTGGCATCTGCATCATCATGATTAATTCTATTGTTCTCTGTGAGCTCCACCACACTAGTAAATAGGTTATAGTATAATAATTTATCACTGTGACGATTTTTGCAACCAGCACTAAGATTAGTTGTATCCCTCAAGCAACGATCTTTCACAGTTGTCCTAGTTGATATCTGACAACTACCATCACCACCAAAAAGGGAATTGCTTCCCTTTAACGCCACCAAAAAGAGTTGTTTCCCTTTAACACAAAAAGTGACTTATTCACGTTCTTGAAAACTATCTCGTACTATTCAATAACATTGCATACATCATGCCTGATCAGAAAAATTGACTTCTTCCATAATCTTAAAATTTACTTATGGAATTTATTTATTTCTGTAATTTCTGACTAGAAAAATAAAACCCATTTGAAATATGATTTCAAATTCCTGTAATATATTTTTCTGACGTGAGGAATTATGTACATTATTACAATGGATGGATGTCTTCTCACCTTGTTTGTTATCACATTTCAGTTGATGTACTCCCCAGATATCCTGGTGGAATTTTGAATCCACCCTTTCTTTGACTAGTGGGGTACACTGTTCTCATTCCTAAGCTATGTTGCTTGTCTTATTTTTCAAGTTCCTGCTTGGGATTGAACTTAGAATTCAAACGTTAGTGACCTTCACTCTTATCCACTATATGCCCATAGGCCATTATAGAGTGAATTTTAGGGTTTATAAATCTAGTATTTTATCTTTTCTTAATATTGGTCTCCATACTTTATTTATATCTGCTTAAAAAGTTAGTGTCCCAACATATTTGCAGTCTCTTTTAATTTTCATTTTTCCAATGGTATTGTCGATTATTTTAACTTCGTCTCACGCGATATGCTTTCCTTGCAAGTTACTTGATGACTCTGCCAGTACAGGTGCCATGTAAAAAACATCCAGTCCACACTGTAAAGTGGCAGGTATTTGGAAGGGCATCCAGCTGTAGAAATCATGCCAAAACTAGCCTTATTTGTGCTAGTGCCATGTAAAAAACACAGAGTCCATTCTTCTGAGTGGTTGGTGTTAGAAAAGGCATCTAGTCACAAAAACTGTGCCAAAACAGACACAGTAGCCTGGAGTAGTTTTCTACCTGGCCAACTACTAGCGACTGTCCTATTCATGCATGCATGGACATTAAATGATAGTGCAGTGTTAATAACTCTTGCCTAAAAAATGGGCAAGAGGTCTTGTTTCGTATTTCACAGGTCTTCAAAATCACTGGGCAACTGGTCATAATGCAAACAAGAAAATGTCATCAATACTGTTTCCCTCAAACAGGCACTGGTCAACAAATGGTGAGAGTAGATAACAGAAAACTTACTCAAGGTCTCATGTAATAAGAATAGATCTGAAACCACATAGTTGTCAACAAAACTTTGTCAATATGGCCATGGGTTGTCATTCCACATAACTCCATAAAGAGTATAGGACTGATTTCTCTGGTGTATATATCCCTCCATTGCAGGATAAATAATTTTTTGAGTGAATTGGAGCAGCAATAAATAAAGTGTTTTGCTCAAGAACATGATGCATCAATCTGTTCAGAATCAAAACTACCATCTTATGATCGTGAGTTTAACACCCTAACCACTAAGCCAAGCCTATATAATAATACCTTCTGTACATAGGTTTGCAAACCTATTGAATTTATATATCCTCTCCTTTCATTTGTAAATGTTTAATTACAGGTCTGCAACTGTAATTGTAACCCTCTTAGAATGCATTTGGATTATGAACAAAATGCCTTGGTTCCAGTAAGTATTTTATTTCTGTTAATTCTTATAAAACAAAATTTAGTTCCTGAAAATAATATTAGTTTGAACAATTTCTTGAATAACTTGGTTCATGGAAAATGAAGTGCCCACAGTTTCTTTTGGGTCTTCTAAGACTGCCTATAAGGTATTGCAAAAGTCTGCAATTCTGGGAGAGGGATGAAGTGAAACGTTTGGTACAGGGGCTTGCAGGAGGTAAATATACCTTCACCAGGTGAACTTGGGTGAGGTTCAAATTCATTTTAGGTCTGATTTAGAGGAGCATAATAGTAGAGAATTGATGGACCAGATATTAGTGAAGTGAACAAGAACTTACAATATACTGAAGGGTTAATTTTTTTATAGTTAATCTGGAAGGCTGGAGGTTAGGTTACTTAGTTCATATTGAAAATTAACAGAAACAAGTTAAAAGCTTTTGTTAACATATATATAACTTAATATATTGATATATCTTTTGTTAACCATATCAATTATCTATGTATGTTATAAAATTTAGCTAAATAAAATTTGAACATTTCAGTATAACCAAATTGGTGTTAAAAAGTTTAGTTGTTTTCTGTCTTCAGAGAGAATGGTTGCTGCTACTGTATCTGCTGGAAAGTAGTAACATTTATGAATAAATGGAAAAAAGGAATTCTTTACATAGTGATGTCTTTACCGACTTTCTGGATCTCTAAACACACTACTGATGGTCAGATTGGTGGTGAGTATTAAAATGAATTATTTAAATGTAACCGTAAACTGTTCTAAATATGATAAATCAGCTTAGGAAGTATTGAGTAATTATGCTAATTTGTTTTTCATAACACTATTTGGACCTAAACAATTTTTTCTAGGTGACATGCAACTAGCCTGGTCTGGTTATCAATCACGTTTAGATGGTGCTCTGTATGTGCTAGCCAGTCAAGGGGCACTGGTAATAGTTACGATCTGGGGTCTACTTGACTCAACAGGTCTTCTCAAGCATGATATTACATGTTAAAAAAAAATTACATTTTCAAAATCCAATCTTCTTCCAGAGTCTCCAAAGTTTGCATGTTCCTCACCCTTAATTAATTCAAGCACTGGAGAAGCAAGCTCCTATTGAGCATATGGACTGAAACAAGTGGTCATTGTTGAAAATATTAAGTTTACAAAATCAGACATTAAAGTTATTTATAAATTCAAAGTTTATATGTAATCATTGTTATGACCCTAACTGTTATGGCTAAAACAAATTAAAGCAGATGACATTGAAATTTCTATCATTACATCAGTGGTTAATTCAGTAAACTTTGATTTTTCAGGTTCATTGCTCCTAGTTTCAGGAATACTACTAATTTTTAGAAGCATATTTTCATTATTCTTTCGCGAAGATTCAGAAGAGCGTAAATACTTTTTAAAAGCCAATCCTGTCAGTGTCAAACGGGTATCACATGAAGTCTCCACACAAACTGAGAACTCAGAATACTCGGCTTATCATGATGTTGAAAGCCAGAATAAATGAGAGTAAATATGTGTAAATTGTTTCGTGAAGTTTGTTTTCAAAAGTTGTACAAATAAAAAAACAATTTTGTATTTAAACTTGTTCTTCAAATCTGTATTTAAATTATTTAACTTTTATAGCTGTTAAGATATTAATTATTTGTAAATATAAAACATATTTGAAACTGACCAGTTAAATTCATAATATATCAGAACAAAAGTAGAAAGGCTGAGGCAAGATCTTTGTATTCAGATAAGGTGGAATTTAAGATCAATCGAGGGCCATGGAAAAGATACTGGAAACCCCGAGACCAATCACTTTTGTACAAGAAAGAGACAGTCCCTTTATGTGTGTATGCATGTATATATATAATGAAACTTTTGTCTTTCTTTATAAACTGATGTAGCTGATGTTCTTGAACAGCTGAAGAGAAAACTGGCAGATGGAAGTTCCCGAAGACTGGTGCAAAGAAGCTGGTCTTGTGTAGTGCAAGTTCCATCCTGACTGAGCACATAGTTGGCACAATAAGATGCAACCCATTCATCCATCTTTTCAATGATGCCGCCTCTACCCAGCTGAGAACCCCTACTGTAAATGATGGCTACAGTTTACATTGTCTCCACTGGTAAATTCTAGTGGTGTCACACCCAAGGCAGGCAAAATGGATTTGGTCAGAGCATAACAATTGCTCTCTAAATATTGTGGGGTGTACATTTTAGTATTGATAGGAGACAGTGAAAACACTGAGTATGTGTACTTTTTCCTTTTCAGGATATTGTAATCTTGTCCTGGAATGTTATGTATTTGGAGAATTTTTCATGTAGTTTAAGGGTTAAAGCTTATTGCAATAAAACTGTTCCTGTCAATATTTAAGTCATCTTTAATTCTATTTCATTGTTGTGTAGCTGGATAATGTACTTTTGTTTATTGTAAAGAGACTGGATACTCAAGCAGGACTGGTATAATCCATGATATAATATATTGCTTGTACACATGGTTTCTCTTGGCTAAATATGGTGTCTGCAGTTACTCTATATTTGTGCATTTTGTTTTCTTTATTGTCCTTGTTTATAATAGTGAATGTTGTACATGATTTGAAGTATTTTTGTTTTGTACTACAGTTATACTATTGTGATTGTTGGTTGTATTTGTTCTCTGATTGATACTGGTAAAGAAAATAGACAGTGTGATGACTGATAGCAAACATTCTAAATGATTTAAGTGGTTAAATCTATAAGATAAACACTATGTAGTATTCCAGAACAGATGGGATGGCCATGGCTCAAATGTAGGCAATATATTTGACAACTGGAGGCTAGGTACAAGTGGCACATCAAGCAACTCAGTGGAAGCAGAAACCATTGTAACAGTGTCAGAAGACAGAATGAGGAACCATGTCAGCTAGAGGCATGAATATGACAATTAGTCAGGTGGCCCATTTGGGGGTGGAATGTGGTCTATTATGTTCGTATGTGTTGCAGAAGCACTATCCATGATAATACTCCACTAAATCACATCCATAAAAGAAGAAAAAATTTTTCATTCTAATTGCTCTTAGACACTAAGAGTAAAAGTATACTTTTTGTTATCTTTAAAACTATCCACTCAGAACCAAAAAAGATTTGTAGGCTGATATTTCCACTTAACTGAAACAGTGAGTGGAGTGGGAAATGTTAACATCAATAAGTTTTCAAAGATATATTTTATTTGGAGTTAGAAGTATTTTCAAATAGGAAAAGAAAAACCACAAATTTCTTTATGTTGGTGTGTGTATGTGTACACATATTCACATGGATAATTTTTTGTTTATTTATTGAAACATTATTAATAAAATATACTAAATTTGATGGTCAACCATTTTAAATGACAGTAGAATTGTATAATTATATTTTTAAAACTCTGATTCATAAATGCATATAAAAAAATAAACCACCAGTCATTTAAAAAGAACAAGAATATTAAAAATAACAATTAGATTTTAACATTAGAAGTTGGAAAAAGAAAAATGTAGTTCCATGACATAATTAGCAGTGATGATGGCAAATAATCAGTTTAATACAAGAACATTATTTTTAAGTGTCAGTAAACATTTATATAGCTCCATTTTTTCCCCCACATAGATGTTGTTGAGCCTCAAATCAGCTTCCTTTAAGCAAACCTACAATGAAAGGCATTCCAACTGTGACCATTTTGTTTTCTGATATAGCAAAAATAAGACTATTATCCAATGTGTCCTCATATTTGTTCCTTTGTAAGATAATAGGTTGTAATTTAAGGGAGATTTGGCTATTTCTTACAGGTTGAGTGACCTTATAGAGGCTTTCTTATTGTTGTAACTAAAACAGATTACTCTTTGGGAGAGTTCATATTGGCAATGTAAAAAAGAGAAAAAAAAAACAAAACAAAATTTGAATTTTTATGAATGAGCAAATCAAACCATAAAATGTTACAAGTGTTTACATGTTGGGTGATGAGTAAAATAGCATTACATAAGAGCCAATATAGATGAATTTTCCTTAAATGCATTTACAGAGTTCTCATACAGATTAGAAAAGCGAACTTTTCAGGAAAGCACACCGTCCCACTGAATTAGATACTGGACTTGGCCCTGCTGAATAAAACGGCGTGCCAATACATGAAATGTTTCTTTTTTGGCAAATTTATTCACTACATTGATATAATCACTGACAGAAGAGGACATCTGCTTGAGGTTGTTCTTTGAAAGGCTATCATCATTAGCTGTGTAGACTGAATTACCTCGGTTTCGTGAGGAAGCTGGTGGAGATGGTTTACATTTCAAACTGTTCACTTTTCTTCTTCCTTTTTGTTTCAATGGTTGTTTTTGCTGACTAAATGCTTCTAATTCTTTGGTTAATTCTTCAATCTTTCCTTGGTCAAAATCACTTTGGTAAAAGTTCAAAATTTTTTCTTTCAGTTTTAACTTTTCTGTTTCCATCTTTTGCTCTAAATCAGTTCTAAAAGGGTGATTAATCCCATCAAAATTGGAAAGTGGTGGTATAATTGTATCCAATGTACAACGTTTTATATTATTTCTTCTGCGATAGCTTTCTTTATTTCCATTCACAACAGTCTAAAGAAGAAAATTATTAGATGTTATGAGCTCAATAAAGAAATTTTAACACGGATTAAAAGGAATCATTATGAAAAATGCCAATTAAACTCTGGGGTAGGATGGGGTTCGCACCCCGCCACAAAAAAATTGCTGGCCAAAATTTGAAACTGATATAATACAATGTTAAATGGCCCAAACCACAAATTCTGGATTAAATTTTAAATATATTAGAATGAAAAGTTAGTAATATTTGTTTTTTTGATAACTCTCAATTCTGAACTCAAACCGGTTGATGTAACAGTTGCAAACTACTAAGTGTGTATATATAAATAGTTAATATACAAGCTTCTAATATTTGTTTTTATAAATGGTGTCATGCCCCTATAGGCCAGAAAAGATGAGACTTGTTAACTTAAGGAGTTCTTCATGGCTGTGTTTATTCTAAACATTTCTTTATTAATGAGTGATAATTCGGTCACTAAAATAGTCAGTAATGCTGTTAATGGTACACATTCATCATCATCAATTAGCATTCGTAGTCCATGTAGACATGGATCAGCTGTACTTGACTGGGGGATGACTGGCTGCTTGGTTGCACTGAGCCCCAGTTTGGTTTGGCTTGTTTCTACAGCTGGATGCCCTTCCTCAACAACCACTCCAAGAGTGGAGATGCTTTTATGTGCCACCTATATGTGTGCCATTTGTGAAACGGGTTTTGGTGATTTTTATGTGCTATTTGCATGGCTCCATTAAAAATACTTGTCTATCAATAACGAGTTCATCTATAGCACTATGAAAGAACATAAAAATTTGCCAATAAATTTCTATATTTGCAGAGGTTACTGAAATAAAACACACTGCTACAAGCATTATTAAAATACTCTAAAAGTGAAGCTTTCAATAATTAGCAGTAATTTGAATCAATAATTATAATGGCCGTGGGTAACAACACTGACATTATAATCTTGGACTGCCCAAATGATTATATATATTTTGGCATTGCCAGGGCACATGGTCTAGTGGTTAGGGTGTTGAAATCATGATCACAAGATCATGGCTTCAATTCCTAGACTGAGTGTTGTTCTTAAGCAAAACACTTCAATTATTTCAACATCGGATGGCGATGTACACCATGCACCTGTTCAGGCAGTTTTGGTTTGATGGAAGGGGTGAGCTAATCTACAGCTTGTACATTTGATTACTAGAATCAAATCATTTGTACAGGCTGTTCAGCAAGAAATTGCTAAAGCATCTTTCTTGGACAAGAGATTTACCATCATATATTTCAAAATATTGAACAGGATAGCCCCCATTTAAATTTTATATAAACCTTCAATTTTTTACTAAAGAGCCTCCAAAATTCTATTGTAAGTAATAAAAGAACTATTTCCTGGTACATACCTTTTTCCTTTTGAGAAGTAACTCATCTAAATCTGAACTAGTCTTTCTCTTTAACTGGAGAGGTGAATGACTATACACAAATAGAATTAAAGTGTTGATTATATAAATTGAAAATTTTGCTTAAAACAATATGAAAAAAATAGTATAGTATAGAAAAATAAATGTATCAAAGAACAAGACAGTTTCAAGCGAGTTGGTATCAAAGTTAGTGAATGAAAAATTTAATATTTATAATATAAAAGAAAATGCATAAAACATAATACTGGCTGTTGGCATAAGCTTATCTAGTTTATTTATTGTTAGCCATTGTTTTCTTTTCCCTTAACCCTTTTATTACCATTTATCTGTTGAAATAACCAACTTTTGCTTTAATCAATTTTGAAAATAGTGTATTTAGTAATATAATCTATTCATTATTAAGCTGATATTTGAGAATAAACTGTCATGCAATATTGATGGAAAGTTTTAATTTAGGTCATTACAGGTAATTTGTATTTATAGAAATAAGAACAGCATCAGGTGAGTAGGTATCAAAATGGTTAATATAGCTTCCTTCAATAAATATTTCTATTTACATGATAGAGATAAAAACCAAATGGATTAAATCGTTTGTTTTGCTGTTCTATTAAACCAAATGCCTTCCAGGTTAACACAGAATAAACAAATTGGAATCGGGGAATACTTTAGGACACTGTAGCGATATTAGAAATATTCATGTCGGTTAAACAGCAAATGAAACTTTGGATACAATATCAAGAAATTGATAAGTAAATGTGTTTAAATAAATATTAAAATGATTTCCATTGAAACTTCTTGACTCCGACATTAACCACTTAAGTGCTAATCTTTAATACAATGTCATGTATTCCCAATAGCAAGTATCAAATGAGTGTACATGCATCTTGAACAAAATAAACACAATATATTTCTGTCCAATAAACTGGTTTACCGTCAATCTTTTTGATCTATTCTTCATGGATATACATGTGAGCTTTTATACTGTTTCTGACTCACAAGGTATTGGTCAAACTGATTTTAACACTTGCTTTATGTGCCACTTAATGAAATCAAACTCAGAACCATGGAGGGGCAAACTAAACTTCTAAACTACATTGTCAAGCTTACATTGAGAAAAATTGCACACCGCCTCTCAATGACTTGTGCAAGAAAAATGCTTGCTGAATTGCTTATCTATTCCTTATAAAACATTTTATTTTTCCTTCTTGGGTAGATGGAAACTGAAAACTAAAGTCTAATGAAAGATGTGTGTTAGCGGTGTATACTTGATTTTACATCACATAAGAGTTGTAAATGAGAGTCATTGTTATACACACTATGTGCAGAATATTGGAAATTAATGGACAAACATGCCTGGTAAGATGGAGATATTTCCATATTAGAAAAACAAGAATGTCTCGACATAATAGACCTGTCTCAATAAAATTCAATCAACCAAAGCTAGCATGGAAAATGACATTAACACAATGGTGTTGAAGTTTACATATTCAGTTGCCATGAAAACATTAACATTGACCAATGAAAGTACTTTTTGCAGGTAATAGTGACTTTTAGTATGCTATTTTAGTCATTAACAACAACATTGGATGGTCATATTTAAAAAAAAATGACACATGCACATTAAATAACTGACATCAACTAACTCCAAATACCACAGAAAATGTCAATGAATTCAAACGATGCCAGTATTAGAAACACAATAAAACATTAACAATGTTTATCAGTAAATGAATTTACCAAATGTCAGCTGGAAGTTCACTGCTCTTCATCACAGCCCTTGAAGCTTTCTCAAAATTGTTCAGGCCAGTGGACCTAAGAGAGCTGTTATAAACAGATGATTTATCTATCCTTACAGAGTTTGTAGATCTGACAACTGAATTTCGTGACTTGGATGCATTGCTGAAGGTAAATAAAAAAAA
>JACXVO010022632.1:64211-83990 GCA_015501135.1 Hapalochlaena maculosa
CCCCCCCCCCACCCAATTCAGTTTTTTTTGGCTGACTCCACCTCATTTTTCAACCGACTCTTTAATGAAAGGTGTCAAAATACTATGATAGGCTGCTTCAAATAAGCAGGGACCCTAAGGATTTTGAAACATGACCCATTTTTACACCCCCACTCCTGTATAGCCCACCACTACTGTAAGGGAAAGTTAACAATAACTAAAGTTTTCGCTAAGTTGCCTCTATCAGATTTTAAATTGTTTTTAGTTTTCCAAGCCATTTATAAATTTTTGAAACAAGATGAACCAAAAATACATTTTAAAAAATGGCTAATTCAGAATTACCAAAGCAGTAACATATATTGTTAACCACTTCCGCTAAAATAAAATAAAAATTACTCACATGCCTGGGCCACCACAGTAGCAATAGCTCTGCTCAAGATTGGTTTTATGCTGAGCATCCCATGTTAACTCATTCAACTGAAGAAAATTGCCATCAAGAAAAGAAGGGCAACAGAACAAGAAAAAAAATGTAATTAGTGTGACAGTTAAATTAAGTCTATTGGCAGGTAATAAGGATTATTATTCCCAAAAGGAAAATATAGTGAACTTTTGCATGAAAGCACAAACAAATTAAAACCATGAAGTCATATAAAATAGGTTGAATGGTACAAGTTACAACACATTTTCAACTTCTGGGCAGTAATTTTTGATGTGTTTCAATTTTTAGCACAGACTGGATCCTACCGAATAACTGGAAAGATTCTAAAAGAATTGATTTATTATTTTACCGTGAGGAATGGCAACACTCATTAGCAAAACTTACAATAGAAATAATCAAATAATATAGCAGCAGTTTGTTGATTTCTCCAACAAAATACTGCAAACTAAGGTGCTAAACTTTATCTGCTAACATAACATCACCACCACTTGCATGCCTTCACCAGAGTTCACTGTGTTGCATCTCAGTCTAGGTTTACAATCTGAAGAGAGCTTATACATGGTTGTGCCACCCACAAGTAGAAAACAGGAGTCATGTTTTCTTTTCTCTTTGTACTTCTTGGAAGTCATACAAAGGTCATGGGTGCCTACCCTTCCTTTTTCAGTAAACAAGATAAAAAAATTTCATAAAACCTTTGTCAAATTACTCCATTAATGCAATATTACAAGCCTGTCATTAGTTGTTGATGCAAATAGACATGAAAATTAAGGAATGCCTTTTAGGTTGTTCTTTCTTACAACTTGCAATGGGATAGAATCCATTCTACATTTATAATAACTGGACAATCAACATGGTTCTAAGCAGATGAGAAAAACTTGACTTGCTTGAAGAACTGACAACTGATAAGAATAACAGTATTAACTGATTTACAGATAAATATTTCAGTACTGATTCTCAATATGTTGTTCTTTCTTATAGTAAACTGTCAAAATTGTACTTGCTTTATTTTAGCAGCTAACAATGACTGATTGCTGCCTTGTTAATCTGAGCATGAAATAGGTTCTATCTTGTACATCTTTTTAAATAATAACTCATGACTTTTTCTTTGCCCCAAATGTTATTGAAAAGCTTTAATTACAAAAGGATTACTAGATAAAATAAATAAGTCCTTTCAATTCAATTATACTCATCTCTATATTTTAATTAAAGAAGTGAACACAGTACAACTTACATTGTAAGGTAGAGACTGTTTCATCATTTGTAGAGCCTGTGCTGAAAATGAAAAAAGAAAACAAAATGCAATGCAATAATAGAACCAACTAAAAAATTCTATCAGCATTTAATTTTTAATGTAAACAAAGTTACCTATAAAAATACCATTAATTAAAATTAAAGATTTATATGTAAAAACATGCTTAAATTCATATTTTTCATACAGTTTAAAATAAATTCTCATATAGTCAGTTATATATGAAAGAATATTTAAAGTTTGATGTTAGTTAAAGTATTACTAGGTTTGTTTTTGGAGAAATGGAATTAACAAGAACTTTGTTACAAAACCCAGTTAAAAAAAACAAACATGGTAATACTTTAATTAATATCAAACTTTTAAAATAAAATTTATCAAACTTTCACCTTATGTATTAGCAGCAAACTAATAATACAATCAAGAAACAATTTAAATGTTTCAAATAACAACATCTTAGAAAATATAAAAAAAAAACATAAAAAACAAACAAACAAGTAACAATATCAGATATTTGGAAGGTTTCAGAAGTTTACAAAGCACTCACTCACCGTTAGGTCCACTCTTTAAAGCACCTCCACGCTGAAAAGATTTGGGGGCGAAATTTAAAGTAAGAGTTTATACTGAAGAAAATGTTCTGTGTGGAAGGTACAGAAGAGAGAATTAACTTCTATGTTAACTATTTACAAAATGCACCATTCACAAATATCTGAAATCAATACAGCTAACCACCCTTTGATGAGTATCTAAAAATTAGCTGAAGCAAATGACAATCTATCACTGAAACAAAGAAATGGTTAATTAACAACTGTTACCCTAACAAATCTTCATCAAATAGCAATTTGGCAAGAAAAAACATTACTATTTGAAGATCACTTAATTTAAAATTATGAAAACCTTTTTTAAAGGAAGTGGGGAGTAAGATAGAAAGAGAAAGGATGAGAAAGTGAATTACAATTCAAATCTCTAAAAAGATATCTAATCTGTTAAATTAGAGAAAGAATATAAAAAAAAAATCATCTCACATAGTCTACTTTATTAAATCTTAAAATGACATACTTATGAAAATTTATATAATCTATTTACTAGCAAATCTGAACCAATAAATTTGAGAAAACTCAAATTTAATTTCAAGTGTTTTTTCCTCACAAGTTAAAAAAAAAACACAAACACAAATAAAAGTTGCGATGACAAAATACTTTCTGAAAATTATTTAGCAGCAGTGTTTAGAAAATTCAGATATTGTCACAAAGTATATTCGGCAAGCTTTTGAAATTATTTGTTTATAGAAAATGGCCAGCCAAATAAATACATGCACTTATGCTGTAGTGAATGAGTTATATGACCTTTTCAGCAACTCTTCTTCAGCTAAAAGTGACAGTAGAAAGTTGTGATGCAAATGTTTTTGCTCAGTACTGAGATGAAAATACTCCTCTAAAATTACTGACAGAAATAAAAAAAAAAAGCCTACTCATTAGCCACTTTAATGTCTTTATAAATTTCAGATATAATCAATTACACAACTGCATTCACACATACAAATATTTTCAAGATTTAAGAATATGTAATTAGTAAACAATGAACCTAAGTAATTATAAAACAGTATTTATAAAAAGTTTATATGCATACACATTCATACACACACAAAATATGTTTATATATGACAGTGTCAAAACAAATTATATACCAGTGTGTACAGTAATGATGTATTAGTTCAGTGCAATTAACTTATTAAATAAGGCACTCACTTTTACTGTTGTAGCAAAGACACACAAACGGCAAAGCCATTCCACTTCAGGATTTAAGACCTGAGTATCAATGGCAGGATTGTGGCAAAGTTGATGGTACCCTGGAGAGATTGAAAAAGAAACACAGCAATGTTATCCCAACACAAATTGAATATCTGAAGAAAGATATTTATTTTGGTTAAAGGGAATTTGCCGGCACTATTGATGTGAATGAGTAAGAATAATTAGGAACAGGTAATGTGCTTAAACATGTTCATTTTGGAGTTTATTTAAATTGCATTTTATTATTTAAAATATTTTCAATTTTGCAGTAGTTTAAATGTATAACAATCCAAGATAATTTCAAAATTAATTAACTTCATTTTAATAACTGGGACTTTGTCAAAAGAACTGATAATAATCCAAACAGATCAATTGTGTTAGTTTTAATTAATATAATTAAGAAATGATATGAAAAGAAACTGCTTATTTTCTTTTTCTTTCTTTATTTTTTAAATAATGTTAACAGGCCCTCAGAGACTGATAAGATTAATACAATTGGTATTAAGCTTGAACAGCTCCAAGTGCACAACTGCAGGTCAAATGTGAACAGGAAGAAAATTCCAAAGAACCAGTTTCTGAAGAAGGATTTGGCATAGTGTGGTTAAAGCAGAGTCTGAGAAAACGCAAATTAAGGTGATGAGAAGTGTGTGTATCAAGTAAATATGATAAGCAGAGGCCTGTAAAAGGTGTAGCTTACTATATATCCAGTAGAAGTACAATTGGCTAGATATTGGAAACCTAAATAGGTAACAACTCTGAAACCTCAGATATGCAAACAATACTCTACTGTGGGCTTCGAATAGAGCATACTCACTAGTTGTTCATGACAAATATTTACAAGAGCGCAATTTTTGTTATATTATGAATTAGTGTGAAAACCAAAAGCACAGGGTCCAGTAATTATGTAGCCTGTATATGTAGTGACTTTGAAAGTTTCAGACATGTGCTGTCCAAGAATTAAGAAGTTTCCCTGATATATGTAGTGAGACTGCGTCTTTGTTCAGAGAGAATGGATTTGATGTGCAAAGCCTATTGCCTGTAAATATTGTGTCCAAAATGTTATGGAGGAATGAAGAATGACATAATCTAGATAGGCATAGTTTGAAGTGACAGTAACTTGGTAATGAGGAAGAGTATAGGCAATATAATCAGCAATCTGCCAGGAAGCTTCATACCCAAGAGTCATATGAAACTCATAGGTGATCAGTTTAGCAAAAAGAGTTTCATGACAAGCATATTCAAATGTTTTATTGATTTCAAGTGTGAAAATATGATCGTTTTCACCAAATCTCTCAGAGATGAAATATCATTATTTACTGACATAAAGGAGAAAATTTCCAATAACATGGCCGTATGGAAATTATATTGATGGTAGTTGAGGAAGGAAAAATATTCAAAGCCATATAGAAAGTGATTGTTAAAAATTTCCATTACTTGGAAAGGAATGTGATAAATTGGTAGCTGGAAAGGTAAGAAAAATTGCTTTTCTTCAGGGACTGACACAATATTTCCAAATATTGGAATAGTTCCTTGTAGAGAGACTTGAAAGGGCATTGTCAAGGTTGGTGGTTTTGTAATAGTGAGAATGATGGGATAAGGAAAGTTTTATAGAATAGGTGCAATTGAATGCTATAAACAAATTGGGCAACAAATATAGAAGCTATTTTCCACAGCAGTATTACTTACAAGTCATCATAGCTGACAAGTGGCTAGGATTTCACAGATTTGGTAGTTTTAAATTTTTCACCTTCTAGGTATTGTAGACAGTATCTTTAAACTATACTGCTTCAACTTAGCTATGTATGAACCATTTTTGGGTCATGATCTTTAATGGGATATGTGAAGGGACATGATTAAGGGAATAGTTCAAACCATCTGCTTAGTAATAGGCAAGGAATAAAACCAACTTTTAGGTTAAAATGTGGTAGCATTCTGACTTGACATACTATATGGGCATAAAGTGGAAACATTACATAGTACGTGGATGTGTGGTCGGTAGCCATGATCAGGTAGTTGAATGATGATCTGATAAGTGTGAAGAGGAAGGTTGTAAGGATGAGAAAGAGAGGAAAGATGTATGGAGGGTCTGAGAGTTCAGCAAGGCAAAAGATATTTGCACCACTAGCATCAGTGTAAGAGGTGCATAAAAGTAAAATAGAATTGTAAATACTGAAGACAACTTCAGAGGGTAGTGAAATGAAATAGATGTCTTAGGTGTTACATGAGAAATAATTGAACACTTAAAGGTAACTGGACGAGTTGGCAGAGTTATTGATGAACTGAGAGGAGGGAATAAGGAAGACTGTGAACTGAAGAAATGCAAAGTCATCCTACTACTATCCTAATGAAAACATATTATGTGAAATCTGAATATAGTGTAACCTTGATAACAGAGTTGGATTCTAAATAAAGGTTTATCCTGAAATACAGAAGGATCTGTGGTTGGTATTAGGTGAGGAGTTGTATTATGGTTTGACTGAAAAATGAAAAATAGCATTCACCCTGCCTCGTCTTATCAGTAAATAATTCTTAAACTTTAACATTTCAATTACTAAATTGTTCTATTGGGACCTTGTATTATACAGATATCTTGGACAAGTTTACTGCAATTATTTTAAAGTATTTTTTGCAACTTTTCAATTTTTCTTGTCTATCATGGAGTAACGAAATTGAAAAAGAATTCATCATGCACTTGCCTTCGATGAGGACTGTTTAATGTTTCAAAACCAACGCTCCCTCTACATGGACCTTTTTAAATAGCTTTAATAATCTATTCATTTGCTATGTTCTCAAATTAATATTGTAGCTTACTTCTAGTCCAACACTTCCATACCCTCACAAACTATGTAATGCTAACGGAATAAACTTTGGTATGACCGCTATAATTGGTTTCATACACATTCTTGAAACACTGTAACCTAGCACTTATGCACCAAAATTTGACATCCTCATCATTGTAAATACACAGTTTTCACAGTTAATTCCCTAACTAAACAATCTCTTTTCCATGAATAAATTCTCTCATTTTAGTCAAACCTAGTTTTGATGTTAGAGTTACTTATTTAAAATAAAATTCAAATATCACTATTAATAAATAACATAAAAGAGGATTTAAAACTTAGTATGAAATCCCAAAAGCTAAGCAGAAAGTTGAGAAAACTGACAGCACTACAAATGTTTATTTGAATTTGAATTGAATTTTTAATTTGGTAAAATATAAAACAATTTGTTTCAATACCATATAAGCAAAAAATGGGAAAAGGAAAGAAGGTGGTAGAGAAATTTATACAGATGGAAAAATCTCAGACCATCCAATTTCGCCTTAAAATGCTCCGGTATTGGTGCATTTACTACATCTTCTGGCAGCCGATTCCAGGGTCCAGAAATATGGATGGAAAAAGCCGCTGGCTACATGTTGAGCCGTAAATGGTGATGAAAAAGCTTTCTTTTGTATCTGCGTAGGCCTCTTACAAGTGCTTGGGAGAATAAGGTGTCTCGCAAAATATTATAGTGGCCATTTAGAAGGTCGTATGTTTAATGAATTATTTCATAGTCATAAGTATAATTCTGGAATTAACATACACATACTATTACACAAAGATGCATGGTTTAATGGTTATGGTGTTGGGTTCACAACTGTAAGTTATGAATTTGATTCCTAGAACAGGCAATGCATTATGTTCTTGAGCATGGCACATCATTTATATGTTGCTTCAATCTACTCACCTGAAAATGAGTATAAACCAACTGTTAATAAAGTCCCATCTCTCTCCCTCCAGCTGTCACAAGATACAAGCTGTTAAATCATACTCACTTCCATAATAGCTAAGCTTTAGCACTATTATAAACATTCAATGACTATCTCTGATAGTGATTCAATCCTTTCATACAACCAAACTACATGAATAAGACAGTTTCTTTCCCTGACTCATAACACATCATATGGTGTAAATGCACTCTAAAGTAGAGGACTTTCCCCATAACACCAGTCATGTGTTCCAGTTTGAATAATATATCTGAATAAAAACAAATCTTCACCCGCCAAAATCATTTCCACCTCCTCTATTAGCAATGGCCTATGTTCGATCAATTGCTGACTTAATAATTAACCTTCACTTAAGTCTACTTCTCAGACCTACTTTTCAGCCTACATCTAACAGTTGCATATACAAAACACAGACTGGATAGTTTATCTGTCTTTACAGTAATTCCTTTAATTTTTTTCCCTATCAAACTCATCTTGGCATAATGTTACCAAATTATTTCTATCCTGCAATCTATTTTGGTCTAACCATTCAAATTGGCCATATCCTACTTTTATGTTCAAATCAGTCAGACACAGTCTATCATAACTACCCTACAATATCCTCCTAGAAGTAAGCAATCACATCAGGAACATTTGAAAGCTACAAGATAATGCATGATTAATTCAAAACAGAATAATCTGAATGTTGAAGGGCTAAAAATGCATATGGACACTTCATCAGGAAAATTTAAGTCTAACCACAAGAACTCCTCCGTCAGCAACTACTTTTACGAACAGATTCCTAATACCCAGACAGATATCAAAGAAGATGAAATGAATGGAACTATATGTAGGAAAGAGGGAGCATGGTTGTGAGTGGACAACGGTTGGTGGACAAAATGCGCTTTATTGGTTTTATTAAATTTAAGGATTAATTACAAGAAGTGCATTACAGTCATTTAGTTTTGCCTTCCATTAAAAAGATTAGAAACTTAATTCTCAAAAATTCTTACCTAATCCGCAATTATCACAGAGAACTATTTCATCTGGAGCATCTGAAGATTCACCTAAACATGAACAACACATTATTTCTCCTTCTTTAGCTCCTAAAATTAACAAACAGAAATAAGAATTTTAACAAGACATTCAGTCTCTTGGATTAACACATATTTCAGTAAACAGTTGGATGGTATGAAGAATACGGATATTTACCTTAATTATTTAAAATAGGCTCCATCACTTGTTCATTTGTATGTATCTATATATACTTGCACATACATTTGAACATGAAATACTAATTGTACCAACTCTTTTGTAATAGTAGACAGGGGGGGGATAAACCATTAGCAAAGTTTATTTAGTTAAGATTTGACATCATTGGTCTTTATAGTGCAATTAAACTTTTTTTTATACAAGCTCACTTTTTCTTACTCTATAACTCCACTTCATTACTTTCTTTGTTATTGACACAGATCAAGTAACACTCTTGATTAGCTGGATCTACAATCTAGTTTTGGAGATGATATTTATTTCTGTGATAAGACATTTAGGAAAGCCATGTGAATCTGTGAATCAGATATCTTCTCTCATCACCTTGACACCTTAGAACTATGATGGGTGTGAAAGTAAATGGCTTAGTGATTAGGATATTCATCTAATGATCTTAAGGCAAGGAGTCTGATTCTTGACAGTATATTGCGACCTTAATGTTGCTCCAATCCATGCAAACTGGGAAAAATGAGTTTACTCTAATTCAAAGGGCCAGTCTTGTCGCATTCAGTGTCACACTGAATTTCCCCGAGAATCACATTAAGATTATGCAAGTCTTTAGAGTGCTCAGCCATTTGTACATTAATTTCATGAGCAGGTTGTTCCACTGACTGGATCAATGCAACACTCATTGTAACTGATTGAGTGCCAATATAGAGGAAACCAGAACTGACAATTAGCTATTAACTCCTTAAACTTTGATCATGAGGTATAAAAGTTGAGTTACTGCACACTTGTGCTGAGATATTTCACTCAATGACAGTCAATGAAATAACTCAATCTACACTTTCTTTAAAACTTTAGCTATCATGATAAATTATTAAATTAACCAAACAAAAATCTTTTTACAAATCTGACAAACCTAGTGCTACAAGGTTAACACCAACTATTTCAGAAAACAAATTTGCAAGCTTTATCTTTTAGGCTATTAAAAAAAAAAGCTAATAGAAAGCACTGCAATTTTTTTAATGCTTTCAGATATAGGTAGTTACAAAAGGAAAAATACAAAAGCATAACCATAAAACTACCTACATATTTTTACTTTATGAGTTATTGTATTTAAAAACTTATTTGCATATTTTAAGCATTACAATGTTAAAAAAAATTATATAATAAATATATATACAAAAAGCACTAACCTCTTTGAATATCTTTAAACATAACCAAAAATTCAGAATCATCCTCAAAGCGGATAAAACATTTACAAGCTTTGTCATCTACCTGCAAAAGAATTCAAATTTAAAGCCTTAGTAAAATAGGTGTATTGATTTCATTTGAATAATTTTTGAAGTTAAAAGGAACGATGCAGAGTAGAGACTTGGCCTAAATTAACTACATTAGAATGGAAAGCATCAAAGATATCTAAGGACCAGGTGATAGATTAAAATCTACCAGGAAAATGCAGCCTTGGATTTCACTAGGGAAATGACCAGTGACCGAGAC
Source organism: Hapalochlaena maculosa (assembly GCA_015501135.1). NCBI lineage: Eukaryota > Metazoa > Mollusca > Cephalopoda > Octopoda > Octopodidae > Hapalochlaena > Hapalochlaena maculosa. The sequence goes on from JACXVO010022632.1 coordinate 74,123, forward strand.
CTCTGGCACAGTGCTGTACGTGAAAGGGCATGTTGAACCTGATGTAGCATTATCTGCTGCTGTAGGCAGACAAGCACCCCTCAAGATACACTTTTGAGCTAGTTGTCTCAGTATCATGTAGGAACACCAATTAGTGGTCAAAATTGTGGTCGAGGCAGTCCTGCAGCCATGGGAGTGGCTCCTGTGTCGGTGGAACATAAAGATCCTCAAACATGTTCGAGACAGTTGATGGTGCCACTTAAGTGGCGCTTGTATTCGTGACACATAAAATCGCTAAACACATTCAGGGCAGTTGTTGATGCCATGCAATTGGCATCTGTGTTAGTGGCATGTAAAATCACGAAAAACCTGTCATATGAATGGTACACGTGTAGGTGGCACATAAAATCACTACCACACTCGGAGCGGTTGGCATTAAGAAGAGCATCCAGCCAAACCAGACAGGTGCTTGGTGTGGCCAACCAGCCTGCCAGTCCTGGTTGAAAAAGTCTAACCCATCCTTCCATGAATAATGAATGTTAAATGATGATGAAAAGAACAGAAATCAACTTCCATGTTTATAGCCATATATATGTGATCAACTTCCACATAGCTTTTGCTAACCAAGTTACATTCACAGGACTTGTGCCAACCTGAGATAATGGTAAAAAAACACTTGCCAATGTGATATGCAATGGCATCAAGCCTGAAACCACATAGCCATGCACTGAAATGATAACATCATATCTCTGTTATGTATTGATTATGCAAAAATGAAAGCAAAGTTAAATTGGGAGAAGTGAAATAAAAAAAAACATGGTGAAACTAAATACTAGTCAGACAGGCTATCATTTCCTCATGTAGTAACATTATATATTTCTTACACAGGACTTATGTCTATTTAAATTAGCTAACTAGAGTGACCCCGTTTGGTACTTGTATTTTATTAACATTAGAAGACTGAAAGAGGAAGTCAACTTTATATTAATATATTTTTGTAGAGAGAATGAACAGGAACAAAGTCAGTGTTCTGCAGCTGTTTTTTCACTTCATAAATCTTATTCCATTTACAAGTTTAGGCATGACTGTGTGGATAGGTTACTTTCCAATCATACAGTTCCAGACTCAGGCACATTGCACAGAACTTTGGGCAAATATCTTCTACTAGAGTACTGGGATGACCAAAGGCTTGTGAGTGAGCTTGGGCAATAGAAATAAAACATTGTATATATGTGTCTTCTTGTATTGACAATGTGACAGCTAGAAACCGAATCTGTGTTATTCATTTCCATGAGAGCATGTCTGACCATGGGTAAATATCTTACTTGGAAACAGGTGAGAGTTGGCAACAAGATTGGCATATTCAGCCCTAAGAAAAAAACAAAAAAACTACGCCATGCAAGCATAGAAAAGAAGACATTAAAGAGACAATGATTTAGTAAGATTTGCAAGATAAAATGTCTTAACACACTAATGTGTCAGCAATATTCCTGTTCAAGTATTAATGACTAATACAAGACTATTGTTCATAATTCATACTTTATGTTATTGACTATTTACTATTTAAACAAGCTTGAATTAGCCCAAATATTGTTTTGTTCAAACTGGTCAGATATGATCTCTCACACCTACTATACAATTTCATTCTAAAAACAATTACATCATTGATATTTTGAAGCTACAAGCTAATGCATGATCAATTTAAAACAATATGAATAAATAAGCATTATATTTGAAAGAGTAATCTGAATGCTAAAGGTTTAAGAAATTGAAACCGCTCAAGTAGTGATCCCTGACACATATCATCATCATCATTTAGCGTCATCTGTCCATGCAAGCATGGGTTAGACGTTTTCGACCGGGACCGGCAGGCTGGTGGGCCACACTGCGCACCAGTCTAGTTTCGCTTAGTTTCTACGGCAGGATGCCCTTCCTAACGCCAAACACTCCAAGAGTGTGAGGGTGATTTTATGTGCCAGCCACACATGTGCCATTTGCGTGACACAGGGGATTTTAGTGCTTTTTATGCACCACCCACACGGACACCTTACATATATTATATATATATTACATATATATATATTATATGCAGGAGTGGTCTCATGGTAAGTAGTTTGTCTACCAGCCACACTGCACGGCACCTTGGGCAAGTGTCTTCTACTATAGCCTCAGGCCGACCAAAGCCTTGTGAGTGGATTTGGTAGACGGAAACTAGAAGAAGCCAGTCATATATATATATATTCTTAATGTGTGTTTCTGAGTCTGTCTTTGTCCCCCCCACCATCGCTTGACAACCAATGCTGGTGTGTTTGTGTCCCCGTCACTTAGTGATTCGGCAAAAGAGACCGATAGAATAAGTACTGTGCTTACAAAGAATAAGTTCTGGGGTCGATGTGTTCGACTAAAGGCGGTGCTCCAGGATAGCCGCAGTCAAATGACTTTAACACGTAAAAGAATATATTATATATATAATATAATATAATATATATATACATGATAACTATAATTAGTGACCAAATCAAATTCATTCAATTCTTCACAATTAATAAACTAAATTCAAATGATAATTTTAAAAATTTTAACAGTCTAATTTTAGCACTTTCATAAGCACCCATGCCAATCAAATCAGGCCAGCTCTGGTCACCACCTAGGCTTGAATAGAAAACAAACATATGACGATGATGATAACTGCAATAAAATATTCTTTATCTGAATAAAGAAATCTAGGTGCAAAGAAGCTCACTTCCCAGACATTTGGTATTGGGTTTAATCCCAATATTTGGGCATCTTCTATAACCCTGAGCTAACCAAAACTATTGAGTGGATTTCATAGACAGAAATTGAAAGACGCCCATTGTGATAATCATAAAAAATTCTTTTGAAAACAAGGTGAGGATTGGCAACAGGAAGGCCAACTATCCATAGAAAACCTGATTCAACAAATTCCATCTGACTCATGCAAGCACATCATGGAGAAGATGATTTACCATCAACTGATGATTAGCTAATTCTCTTTGAAAAGAAATTGATAATTAAACAGCCACTGATCTGTATAAACATAGTGGTTACACTTTAGAACTATAAGTTCAAATGTAAATCAATACTTTTAATCGAAGTTTAAGTTAACGAGTTTAAAAACAATGATTTTGCACTATTTATACATATTCTGAGTACATAGGAAGTTTTACCTACTTGCTTTCAGAATTTAGCTAGGACATGACTCAAATGGCAGCAGTAATTATCCTGGATGCTCTGCTTAATGCTTTACATTCTATTTGCCAACATGTCCCAAAAATTAGTATGTAATGTATTCAAGATAACATTTCCCTTGGTATCAATAAAATACTGAAAGCTCGATTTAATTTTTTTCCAAAGCAAAAATACTATGCTAAAATTAGGAATATGATTTGCTGAAGTTACCTTTGAGTAAACGACAGATTGAGAGTAAAAGACAATACAAAACACATCAATTAGCTTTTATTTCTATAATCAACCAAACAAGTAACATGTCGAGGTCAAGTGCTTAGATATTCTATAAAAAAATTAAAATAAATATTCTTATCAAATTGAAATCATTATCATCATCATTTAGTGTCCGTTGTCCATGCAGGCATGGGTTAGACATTTTCGACCGGGGCTAGCAGGCTGGATTGCCTCACCTAGCACCAGTCTGGTTTGGAGATTAATTATAATCCATTACTTCTTACTATTTGATTAGAATAGAAATCAAATGTTAAACGATGATGATGGTAATGAAAATTGAAACCAATTACATAGGTGTTCGAAATATATTTTTCACAGAAATAAGAATTGTTTTAAAATAAATTTACAATTCATTCTCAATTAATTACAATTTAAGTCATAATTAAAATGTTATACCTTTAAAATATTGCCTAAATAGAAAAGACCATCATTCCATCTGGCAAGAACATCTTGGCCAACAGAAAACATCAATTTCCTTTTATTGTTAGAATTCTTGTTGCCGTTGCTGCTGTCATCATTTGACTTGAAGTTTACAGGACTGCTGTTGCCACTACTCATACTGCTATTTGTAATGGTATCTGTATCAGATGTGCTTGGAGTAATTACAGCACTGGAGACTGGGGTATTATTACCAATGCTGTTTGTATAATTGTGGTTAATAGCCTTAAAATGATATTCCATATCCATATCACCATCAGTATCACGAATCTTCTTATCTAAACAGGTTTCTCCGTTGCACAGTTGCTTAGTCACATTAACCATTGCTCCATCAGAAGACATGTTTGTTGAAGAAGCAACAGGAGACAAAGAAGCATTTAATCCATCACTATTAGAGTAAAATTCTTCATTAGTGGTGTCACTGCAAACATCCAAATAGCAACAACCATTGCTGGCCATGGCAGACAGCAAACAAAAACTCAGAAAGTACTGAAATAAATAAAAACAATATACAGATATCTTAAACATACATTAACAATAAAAAGGCAGAAATCAAATACAGATGAAAAATTAGCAACCAATATGCTTACGAATGAAATATATTGATTTCTAACTGACATAAGAACATAAGTTTCTTGAGGTATTAAATCAACTCCAGTGTATTGCTAGTATACATTATTACGAATTCTGAGGGGTAAAAAGCTTAACTGTCCACAGCAAATTTTAAATTAGAATCGAAGAACACACATAAAATAATACAGCTATTATTTTGCTTGGGGTTCTGCCATTCCATATTTAAATATGCGGTAGAATGTGCATATCTGACCATGAGCAAGAGTAGTCAAGGAGCATCGTAGTCAAATGTTGAGAAAGATTCTTTTGGGTCTGAATAATTCACTCTAGGAAACATGGTTGTTTTCTTCACCATTCTTAAACAACCCTTATTCAGGGAACTTTTGAGCGAGATTGGCTACTCACCCAGAAGAAAATTCAAACCGAGTCCCACCTGAAAAATCATGTGCTGTTTGCCTTGATATGAAATCACCATGTTGTGATGCATGTGCTTGGTGTATGCTTATCAGATAGGTAGTCATTTAGGGCTTCACATGTTTGTATGCCAGTGCCACTGGGCTGCTCTCTAACTCAATAATAAGTCACTATAGACACAAATACTCTCCCATGTCTCATATTATATGCACAAAACTGTAGCAATTAAACTTTCTCATTCTTCTTACGTTACTATAGTATCCATACTCCTGCATAACTCAAAAATATTTATAAATACCAAAAATACAAACGAAATGATTTTGTATTAAACAAAGAACGGTAACAGAATGTATTTCATTAGCTTAATATCTCTACCAGCAAGTAGATTTACCTATAAAATTGCACATGTAATTATTAATTCCTCTTTAAATACAGTATTAAAAGAGGGACTAAATGATTTTTTTCTTCAAAAGTAATTAGAATTATAAATTCAGTTCACAGTAAATAAAACTGCAAACTAGTTTAATTTATATTCTATGTTGCTGACAAGCTAGGGCAACCATTATTAAAATAGTATATGTGATATGTGGCATCAACAAAGATTAAGAAAGTAATACAAACAGAAAAAATGAGAACCACTGAAAAGTCTTATATAATTCTTATCAGATTAGAAAGAAAATGCACAGGCGTGGTCGTGTGGTAAGTAGTTTGACTACCAGCCACATGGTTACGGGTTCAGTCCCACTGCACGGCACCTTGGGCAAGTGTCTTCTACTATAGCCTCGGGCCGACCAAAGCCTTGTGAGTGGATTTGGTAGACGGAAACTGGAAGAAGCCCGTCGCATATATGTATATATATATTCTTAATGTCTGTTTCTGTGTCTGTGTTTGTCCCCCCAACATCGCTTGACAACCGATGCTGGTGTGTTTGTGTCCCCGACACTTAGCGGTTCGGCAAAAGAGACCGATAGAATAAGTACTGGGCTTACAAAGAATAAGTTCTGGGGTCGATGTGTTCGACTAAAGGCGGTGCTCCAGCATGGCCGCAGTCAAATGACTGAAACAAGTAAAAGAAAGAATAAAAGAATAATGTTTGACATGAAAAATACACATGGAAACAGTAAATGGCATACAAATAATCTGAAGATGAACACTGCATTATGTGTGAAGATTAGATTGTAGGACAAACAGATCTCAACAGATATCTAGTGTATATATATTAACACATGTTTAAGCATGTATGTGTAGAGTGAGTCTGTTAAGTGTGGAGAAGTATATATAATAGTTAAAAAAATTTCAAAAGATGGTCTGACGAGTTCAGGGAAATTACTGTGAGAACTTAACAGCAACTGTAACAGTTAATGATATGATTAAAATGGTCACTGTTCTGTATGGTGGTATTTGGTTTGATGATAAAAGTTGTATCTGAGATGAGGATTCCACAGCTAGTCTGCAATATGCTAATGCTAATTTAACTTGGATATCCACTGCCAGAAATAACTGTGATTAGTTACCATTACAGAAGTACATCTCTAGAGTGTGGGCATTAGTCCATTACCTTTGGTTGAGTTAACCACAGGTAATAATAACAGCAGGCAAGCTCCTCTGCAATAACCATGATCAGCATTACTTAGTGTAACATCAGTCTAAGTTATTGAGTGGCCTCAAACGTGTTAGATTTGGCACATCTGCTAAAAAAGTAGATGTGTGAGATAACTGGTTCAAAGAGTGATGATGATGATGAAGATCCATCGCTTAGTGCAGAAAAAAAATGGGAAGGGATGAGAGTACTGATAACAATGGGCCTGAAATTATATCACTCAAACCTCTATGAAATCTATCATCCAGCTTGTGGATTTACATTCGTCTCATTGATATGTCCGGATGGAACATACACCAGATTTCATAACTTAAATAAGCAAAGGTTTTTGGCTAACTAGACTTATTTAAGTGAAAATTATATATATTATATATGTGAATGGCACACGTGTGGGTGGCACATTAAAGCACCAAACCCTGTGTCACGCGAATGGCACACGTGTGGGTAACACGTAAAAGCACCTCCCACTCTCGGAGTGGTTGGCGATAGGAAGGGCATCCAGCCGTAGAAACCATGCCAAACCAGACAGGGATTGGCTGTGGCCACCCAGCCATCTGGTCCCTGTCGAAAACGTCTAACCCATGCTTGCATGGACAACGGACGCTAAATGATGATGATGATTACCAATCAATAAGAGCTAGTAAGAACTATTTCACAGAAAGATTAAAGAAGGTGTTAAACAATTATTTTATCTAGTTATATTGTTTCTTTCAAGATAACAACACACAACTCAAGATTATAAACTATCTTTTATATACATATAACCAAAGAGAAAGATGTAATTATAGTTTCAGAACTGTGAGTAAATAAATGCATAATTCAAGGTCCAGAATTCAGTATTTTAAAGTTGGATTGTGTCCCTTGTTCATACTGTCAATTATTTTCATGTTCAATTTCACTTTAAGCAACTGTTTTGGATGCTCCACGTACAGTATAGACCCAGTTTTTTAAGGGGAGGGGGTCTTGTATCATGCACGTTTTTATAGTAATTCCACTCATATGAGGAAAACAAAAAAAGTCAATTTATTTAAAAGCTTTATCAACTAGAAACACCAGAGTTCTTCCAAAAAATAATTTCTCACTGCATATATCATATGTAAACAATAAACTAAGTTCCACAACCTACAGGCACTATTAAAAACAAAGACAATCTATCTAAAGCCTATCACTGCACGATTTAGCTATGGAAGAATTGAAATAACATTACAAACAGCCATAACTACACCACAAACACTAGTATTTATTCCTTAGTACTTTTCCAGTTGTCACTCTACAAATGCATATTGGAGTACTCGCATTATTAATAAGATGGAGTCGCTTCTACACATGATCTTCTTAGACTTAATGTAATGCTTCAACTTTTGTTAAACACCCATAACTGGAATGATAGGCGTCGAGTTGGCAGAAACGTTAGCATGTCAAGCGAAATGTTTAGCGGTATTTCATGTCTTTACGTTCTACATTCAAATTCCAGAGGTTGACTTTGCCTTTCATCCTTTCAGAGTCGATAAGTTAAGTACCAGTGGTGTACTGATGTCAATGTAATCGATTGGCTCCCGCCCCCTTGTCTGTTTATCCCCTCTATTTTTAGCCCCTTGTCAGCAATAAAGAAATAAATATGCATTTGTGTGAATGTAGGCAGTGACAAATTACAAGAGTCAACTGAAAAGTTCATAGGCTGACCGAGATACTCTCATGAAATGTGACCAAATGAAATTTACTTTTCAATGTAGTCCCCTTCTTGGCCCACATATTTCTTCTATCAGTATTGCAGTGCTTGGATCACCATTGGTGAAGAAAGTTTCATTCTGTTTGTTAAAGAAATCATTAACAGCAGGTATGACAGCATCATCACAATGATACTGTTTACCATGTTAGGGGACAGATGATAGTCAGATGGAACCAAATCAGAATAGGGAGGGTGATTGATTAACTAGTTCAAAGCCACAATAGAAACCAATGATTTGTGTACTGGAGCATTAATCTAATGAAACAAGACCCCTTTTGTCAGTTTTCCTGAGTGTTTGGTCTTGATAGTGTGATCCTTCTGAAAATAGTCAATAAACACAATGCTTTTTGTATTAAAAAAAACTGAGGCCAACACCTTTCCAGCTGATGAAATGACCTTGGCCTTCTTTGGAGCAGGTGAGGAGTGTTTCTATAGCATGGATTCTCTTTGTCACTGGCTCAAATGTTGAACTTAACACTCATAATGGGTCAGGAAACAAACAGGATCTGCCTCCAACAATGTCTGATTTTCCTATGATGTGATCAACATGGTGTACTTTTGATCAGGTGTCAGAAAACATGACACCCACTGGGCAGAAACGTTTGTTGTGCCAAAGTATATTGTGCAGAATATTCTCATCTCTATTAAGATATGTTAACAGCATTTATTTCATTTATAGTCAATTGCCTGTCAACCATCATCTTCAAAACTCTTCCTTCCCCTCCTAAATTCAGCTGCTCACTTTTGCAATGTTGATAAAGTTGGAGCACCATTCCTGAATGTAGCAGCCATGTCAGCATGAATGTCCAACACCACAATGCCAAATTTTGTCAAGAGAAGAACACAAGATTTCTCAGCTCCAGCATCACTCCTTCATAGTCAACCTATGAATTTAACAGCACACCTTGTATGGGAAAGAATATTGTCACTGTAATAATTTAAGACATTTCATCAGATTCTACAGAAACACACCACTAAGTTTTATTAAGTCTGTCTATAACATTAATGTTAAAATAAATTCTTAAACAGCATGCTCATGGCAAAATCTGTTGATGGTGTAACACATTCATTTGCACTGAGCTAAATGAATGGACGCTCAACTAAGATGCAACTGGACACTGCTGCAACATGGTAATTCCACCTTAATTGTTAACGAAGTTACCAAACCTTTTGATAAGCATTTAAGTTCTTATTATGACAGTTCAGCATAAGAGGTAGCTGGCACAACAGTTCTTGACTTTAGAGATACTAATATAAATATACCAGTATGAAGGAATTAAGAATGCATCACCAATTGTTTGGCTCAAAAATGGTAAATTAAGGATGTATGCTGATAAAGTAAATTTAAGTGACAAACTTTCTTGTTAAAGTCCTCATCATGAAATAATGTTTACAAATATGCAAAGAGAAAACCTTTTCTTCCTCAATAGATATAGCTGCCTCATTGGAGTCTATACAGAAGAGAATAGATGGTATAGTTACTGATAAAAATGGTGTTTTATTCCTTTGCAGCTATGCTGGGGCACAACCTCCAGTCAAACAAATTGATCCAGAACTTATTCTTTGTAAGTCCAGTACTTATTTTATCAATCTATTTTGCCAAACTGCTAAGTGACAGTGACACAAACAAACCAGCATTGGTTGTCAAGCAA
>JACXVO010022632.1:379899-391513 GCA_015501135.1 Hapalochlaena maculosa
CTGCATGCCAGCCATGTTGGGAAGTATTCTAGCTGTGACCATACCGTCTATTTTGTATGGGGCTGGAACTAAATGTCTTTTGGTCTACACGATTGATGAGTACTTTGCGTTTAAGAGAAAGATTTAGGTATAATTTTTTAGACATCAAGCGATCGCAAAAGAAGCTTCTTTTGGGGGTTTAAGTTAAGATAGTTATCAAAAGTAGCATTCATAATATGATGAACAGCATAAATACCAGATTTTCTTGCATCAGCTGTAGTCTTTAAAATACAACAAAGACCTATATCGAAAAGGAAATCACTTGATCTATTGAAACTTGTGATTTTGGGCAGTTTTTTATATTTTAAGACGGAAATTTTAGGAGTTTTTTTGGGGTTGCTTTGCAAAAATGTTCTTTGTGATTGAAGTCATTACTTTACTGATTAAAATCATATGATACTTAACTAAATACGCCAATTAAATTAGTGTTATTTATTGAGTGCTTGATATTTAGAAGTTGACATTTCTACAGATCAAGATGAAGAATTGTCGAACCATTATTGATGTTTCTAATCATTTGTTTCAAATTCTACGAATAACTCACATGTCTACTTTCAGTTAGTCAGTCTCCTGAATAATGGTTAATGTCGAAAACTGTATATTGTAAAATAAATTACAATTTTTAGATATGTAATCGGCAATGGAGGAACTTCACGATCATTCTACATGTGCTAGAAATATCATATCAAGCTAGACCGTTTGAAAAGAAGTACACATTTGATAGAGTTCTAGATACTTTGAAAAGCACAGGATGGTCCTGGTGGGAAGGCCTTTGATTACAAGATTTCTCTGAAGATAAACAACAATAACAGTAACAATAGCACTCCAAGGGCAATTCATGTCTCATATTTCAGTTTCATAAATTAGAGAATATATTATTTTAGAATTTATTACATTGGTGTAATGCAAGGCATGTCACTGATTAGCCCAGAATAATACTAAAGCATGTCGGTAATTATTTCCCATACTTACCGAGGGATGGGATGGAAGAATGATGTCTGCGTTGGTACCTAAATAACTTATTAGAAACAATTTATTCAGTTTTCTGCAAAAATGTCAACCTACTCTAAATTTGATGTTTCTACTGAGTATTAAAAAAAAACTAACATTATTGTAATTCTTTCTGTGGTGTTTAAGTTAATATCTAAAAGATTAGTATTTATTAAAAACCATAAGTCTGAAGTCTATGAGAAATAAGTTGATGAAATATCAGAAGCAACTTTAGCTCTATTTTACTGTAATAGAGATAATACTATTTTATTGTGAAGGTCATTTGATAAAGAAAAATAATTTCAACTTTCAGAAATCAACACAAACAGCTTTTAAATCGAGATGGATACCTCTTTTAAAATAGTTTTAAACAGTAATGGGTCATTATTATTTATCCATAATAAGGCGGTGAGTTAGTAGAGTCGATTATGCATCGATTGTGCGTCTTTACGATCTTTGCTAACTTTCCAGTGAGTATACAGGACAAAATGCTTGGTGTCTTTACGTCCTGTGTTCAAGTTCGGCCAAGATCGACTTTGCCTTTCATCACTTGGTAGTCGATGAAATGAGCACCAAATACTGAGCTTGATGTAACTACTTAACTCACTCCTCAAGAATATCAGCTCTTGTGCCTATAACAGAAAGGATTATTTATGCCCAATGAGGAAATTCCAAAGCTATTATGATAGCAATGACGAAGTATAATTATATATCAGTTAAGCCTTGTTGATCGCAAATTTTCCAGAGAAAAAACGGGTTTGGTGTTGTTTCAGGAGGAGATTTTCAGAATATTTAAGGCTTTGCTATAGGATAGATACATTTGAAATATATTGCAACTTAAATTTGCATTACTTATCCTTGACCTCTGTTTATCTAAATATATTTGTAAAAATCCTTTTTCTTTTTCAGCCTATAAAACATACCAAAAATGAATCATTTTATGAACAGAATCCGTCCCCAATTTAATAGAAAATACAGAGGAATCATGGTAGATCTATGTACAACTATTACGGTTTCTATGATAACAATAGGTTCCATAGATATGGTAATTTTATGGACTTCCCAGAGAGGTTTATGGATATGTCCGGAAAGTGGATAGATATGCAAAGACAAAACTCTAACCCCTACTGGCATATGTTCAACTCTTCAAGACAAGGTTACTACCCTGGTTACTCTTATGGCCGTAACTGGTTCTTTCCCGAGAGATTCATGGACATGTCCCACTACCAGATGGATGTAAATGGCCGATACATGGACAAAAGTGGACATCACTGCAACCCGTATTACAACTATTACAAATGTTATATGTCTCATCCACAAATGAATTCCTACGCAGAGAGATTCATGGATATGTCTAACTACCAAATGGACATAGATGGTCGTTATATGGATAAATGGGGCTGCCATATTAATCCATTCAGCATTTCTTACTTCGGTAAGCAATCATATTATCCTTATAACTCCTGGAGCCAGAGAAAATACATGCACATGCCGTCCTACCAGATGGATATGCAATGTAATTCGATGGACATGAATAGCCGTAATTGTGACCAACCCCGTTACTTCAGAAATTTCGATATGCCGAACAACCAAATGGATTTTGACGGGCACTGGATGAATATGAGCAACCAATCTTACCATCCGTCCGGTTTTAGCAGGAGTCAGGTTTACTACAACCCTGATCACTTTTACATGTGGATGAGTAGATATTACAGCCATCCTGAAAAAGTTTATGATTCATCCAACTTTCAAGTGGAATTTGGAAGAAAATGGCCATCACAAGAATATGAATGTATAACACAAGAATAATTATGATCATTTTCACAATTGGTTTTGAATTGAAAATATTCATTTGATAAACTCTTCCTGACCAACTCCTAAGATTAATGTTTTTCTAAGAAATCTAATAATATGAAATATTACATAATTAGTAAATAGAAAAGATTCTAGAACCATAGTAGTTTCTAAGTAGCCTTATTTAACGCAACGCAATTTTGGATGATTATATCAGTAAAATCATTTTGAGAAGAATCGGTTTATTTGATTGACGGATAGCAAAGTGAAATTTCAACAAATTTCTTCAAGTAGATGAAACGTCGCGTGATTAAGCAAACAAAGACATACGATGGAATGTTACTCGAAAAAAGAGATCAAAAGCTTTATAAAAGTTTTTAAAATGCAGAATTATTTATATGTTTAAAATGTTGCTATTTGTAAACCAACCTCATTATTGCCTCTTAAATTATGTATTATCCACTTCTAAGAAATAAAAATATTTGTTAATACAAAATAATCATTATAAAGTTTATAAATAATTATTTCCAACTGGTGCACGATCAAACATTTGAGACAAGGGCTAGTCGGTTAATGATGTCAGTGCTTGATTCCGGAAAAAGGAAGAGCAAAGTTGGCCACACTTAAATTGTATATTATCGGAATTATTCTAATCCATTTGTCCTTATGAAGGAAAGGGGCTTTGAAAAAAGAGGAATACCGTCTCTCCAATAAAATGATAAAAATAATTTAAATCATATATAAATTTACTTCCTGAATTTGAAGCTGGCCTAAATAAGATATCCCTATTAATGTCTAGGCAAAATGGTTACTCTAGAGAAAATGGTGATTTTATTTTCTAGGGCTTACAATATAGGCATAAACGACAAGATTTAAATACTGTTTCAAGCATACTCCATTTCCGGCCCCTGAAAAAATTTCAGTAGACAGTAACATATTAATAATAATCTTTACCTAATATTACATGAGAAGCTCTATATTCGTTTATTATACCAGTGTTTGCAATAATTTCACTTATTTATGAGAACCGACATTGTAAATTTCGGTGGAAGTAATTGAAAATGCAACAAAAATTATTTAAAGATTTAAATACAAGCTCCCACCGACATTTTTCTATATAATTTTAATTTACAAAAAATTTCACTTAGAAGGATATGTTCTAACCTAAACTATTGTAGAAAACACTTATCTAAGATACTTCGTAGATAAAATGAACCCAGAAATATATTGGGAAATGAGCTTCTTAATCACACAGCTAATGCCCTCTTCGGGGGCGATTTTGGGAAATGTTTGAATAGTTTAGTCGTATTGGTGTGAGATAAAATTATGAGCGATAAAACTATGTGGGTTATTTCTCGTTGCAACTATCTATTTTCCTTTTTTAGGCAAGGAACTTAGCTCCAAACAGAATCCACAAAAGAAGTAGAACACTATACGAAGTAGTATAATCACCGACAATGACATCATCACATCCTTATGTAGTCTCAAACGGCACAATATGTTCACATTTTGATAAGGGTCTTTTGTGTTTCCCAAGGAAACGAATGTCACGTTATTTCTATTTATTGCCCACAAGGGACTAAACATAGAGGAGCCAAACAGAAACAGACGAGGGGGGGAGCCAGTCAGTTAGATCGATCCCAGTACGCAACAGGTACTTAATTTATCAACCCCAAAAAGGTGAAAGGTAAAGTTGACCTCGGCAGAATTTGAACTCACAACGTAACGATAGACGAAATACCGTTAAGCGTTTCGCCCCTCGTGCTAACGATTCTTATTTCTTTATTACCCACAATGGACTATACATAGGGGGGACAAACAAGGAACAGACAAGGCAGCGGTACCAGTCAATTAGTTCGACCCCAATGCACGACAGGTACTTAATTCATCGACTCCGAAAGGGTGAAAGGCTAAGTCTATCTCAGTGGAATTTGAACTCAGAACGTAGTGACAGACGAAATATCGCTAAACATTTCACCCGATGCACTAACGGTTCTGCCAGCTCACTGCCTTCGACGTGCTAACGATTCTTATTTCTTTGTTGCTCACAAGGGGCTAGCATAGAGGAGACAAACAAGAACAGACAATTTGACCGGACTAGTCGATTAGATCGACCTCAGTACGCGACTGGTACTTAATTTATCGACTCCGAAATTATGAAAGGCTAAGTCGGCCTCGGCGGAATTTGAACTCAGAATGTGGCGACAGACGAAATATCGCTAATCATTTCGTCCGACGCGCTAATGATTCTGCCAGTTCGCCGCCCTATTAATGCCACATTATATTGCCATTCTTCAGACACAGTTCCAGCCTTGCATCGAATGCATAGAAGCTAAGCTCCAAAGAAACAAACTTAAATCAGTAGCTATTAGACACACCATTTTTCTAATCAGAAACATCAAATATTATCAACCATCTCAATCAACAACATAAACATATCATGCTCACAGAAGTCTAAGATACTGATTTTGAATTTGGACACAGAGCCAGGAATTTGGGGGGGGGCAGAGGATAAGTCGATTACATTGACTCCAGTGTTCAACTGGTGCTTAATGCATCGATCTCGTAAGGATTTAAAGCAAAGTAGAACTCAGCGGTGTTTGAACTCAGAATGTTGAAACGAACGAAATGCCGAAACGGAAACAGTAGCAACCACATCAGCAACATCCATAGTAGTAAACAGTAACAAAGTCACGTAAATACAACAAATGTAGAAAGAAATGTAATCATATAGGCAGGAACCCATTTAGTGTCACACTTTCTGATCAAAGAATTATTGAAGCAAGAGTTGGCAGGTTGTCAGCCAAAGATTCGTTGTAGGTCACTTTAAAGGGAAATATCAGAGAAAAGCCGGTCATGATATTTCAATAGAAAAGAGTAAACTAGATGTACAAGATGCAGGCTGTTTAGAAGAGGTTGCTAGAAAAAATACAACCGAAATAAAAAGTTATGGTGCTGTCCAAATTAAAAAAAGATTTTGATTATGAGGAAACAAGAGTTATTCGATGGAGCTGTGTTGCAGTCATGCATTATAGTAGTAAATCCATAATTTAATCTATTTGATTATATACATATATGTTTTTTTACAGCGATACTTTACAAACCATCTACAGAAAGTGATGCACTTTAGTATCTAATTTGATGGTCTTCTGGAACTCCATCCAGAAGAATCATGAGAGGCATTTGTATACTAGCCAGTATCAGTCATTGAACCTAGCATCAAGTTTAAGTGTTATATATCACCTTCGGTCCATAGGCTATGAATTGATACAAAACAAGAAAAACTGAAAAGTTCTCAAGCAAAAACACACACAAGACAGGAAAAAGCCTCAAATCACTGAAGTTGGTTTCATCTGCATGAAATAGTACTAACATACTTTAGAACAGCGAACATCAAAGTCTGCTGAGAGATGCATAAATGGTGAGAAGAGATAATATTAGCTCAACGATTAATACCATGTTAATTATTATGACAATCACGAGAGAAAATTTCATACGTATTGAGATCTTATTAGGCCTCTTCAGCGCAGTATGTACTTCACTGTACTTTTCGAAGTGCGAGATGCGCAATATTGTCCCAGTGTAAATGAAAAATCAGCTTATCGAGAAAAAATAAATCATGGAAAAGGATGCCAACGAAATTGATTGCAACAGTCAAAATAGTGCTAATAAATTTCATGTGACAATAAAGATCCTACAACCGTTAGCACAGCTGACAAAATTCGTAGGAATTCACGCATACCACCCACGAATTATTGCTGGGTTTGGCTATCTTGAAATTTAGATGTGGTGGTAAAAAAGTGGATTCTACTTTTGGAATCAGTAATTCTCCAACCGATCCTCACAAAAAAACTCCCCTTCAAATCAGGTAAAAACATACTGACGACAGAATATTTGTTGGTTGTGTTATTATTGTGGATGGGAAGAATCTTTTGGAGTGTCGGAGAAAATCCCGTACAGATTTAGTTATATCTCTTTACATTCTGAGTTCAAATTACTTACGTAACCAAACTTGTTTTGTACTCTTCCGTGGGTAGGGAATTAAATAAGTAACAGTCAAGCCTGGAGTTACTGTAATGAGTTAAACTACTTCCCTAAAGATTGCCGGTCTTGTACCTAGATTAGAGACATTTTTACAAAATGGTGGTATGACAGAACCGCTAAAGCGTCGGATAAAATGCTTTGCATATTCGTTCATCTTCGGTGGCCATATTTCAAATCGCACCGAAATAGATGTTGCTTTCCATCACATTGGAAGATCGATAAAATTCAGCATCATCTATATTCTAAGGTCGATAAAATCGACAAACAAAATTTGCCTAAATTAGAAACCGTTATTAAAGGCAGTTACCTGGCAATACCTTCATAGCGGACAAAGAAAAAGGTGCTTCACTGTATATGTTCCGACTCTTTATATTATAAATTCAAATCCTGCCAAGGATTCTTTTACTTTCATCCCTAAGGGTCGATAAAATAAAATACTAGTCAAGTACTATGTTCAATGGTGCTGACTAATTCTCTCTCCCGCCTTATTATGCTGGCCTTTTACTTAATATAGAAATTGCAATTGTTGTTGCTGTTGTATTTGTATTCGAGTTATACCGATTATAAACATCGTAGTATCTATTTTGCCAAGTTACTACTCTAAGGCGATTTACATTTATTTTTTTTTAGTTTGCCCATAATATTCAAGAAAGAATTTAAGCCCTCTCTATACACCATTATCAGTGACCGGACTATTATCGAGACCGGACTGTTTTTTTCCACATGCGTCAATGTAACATAAAGGTACATATCGGTTAAGAGGCAATGTGTAGGAAAAAGGCACACGTATTCAATCGGAAAAGTGTCTGGGAAGGATATGAAGTAACATATTTCGATTCGGTCAATTTTAGCAGCGTTGACGTAAGACTTCGCCCGTGAAGTAAGCATTTATCCACGCAGAAATTGTAGGTACTGCTCAGAGGTTTTGCAAG
The DNA here is from genome assembly GCA_015501135.1 of Hapalochlaena maculosa. Classification (NCBI taxonomy): domain Eukaryota; kingdom Metazoa; phylum Mollusca; class Cephalopoda; order Octopoda; family Octopodidae; genus Hapalochlaena; species Hapalochlaena maculosa. Next base: position 387,699 of record JACXVO010022632.1, read on the forward strand.
CTCTTCTAATCAATTGCAATGCTGTAAAACCTTTTGTATTGTCAGCAGGTATTTGAGGGTCACGAGCTAGTTTCAGCTGCCGTTCCTCACATAGAAGTGCTCTATTGACCTGCATAGGAGTACGGATATTTAAAAATATTTCTAACCATCCCCCACTCACATACAAAACACACCACAGACAAACAAAAGAGCTCCCCTTATCCGTAAGTACATCAACGAAGGAACATGTCCATACACTTATTCACATACTCACCTCTTGTGGAGACGCAATGTCCCAGGGGTAAGGGCAGCTGACTCACGGTCGTTGGATCGCGGTTTCGATTCTCAAACTGGGAAGTGTGTGTATTTATTGAGTGAAAAACACCTTAGTGCCACGAGACTCCGGCAGAGGGGATGGTGAACCCTGCTGTACTCTTCCACCACAACATTCTCTCACTCTCCTCTTTTTTGATGCATCTAACAACTCACCTGTGCTGGAATGGCGTCCCATCTGGATGGGGCACCTATACGCCATGAAACCCGGAAACCGGCCCTATAAGCCAGACTTATGGAGAAAATGGATCAACACAAACACATACTCACCTCTTGTCCGTGGTACTTCTTCATCTATAGAGAGCAAGATAAAAACTCTCTCGATGCGAAGAGAAACCGTGAAGGATAAAAGAGACGCTCAAGTCGAAAATCCGAACATAAGACAGAAAAGTAGAAAATGTATTATACAGCCAAACGTGAACACTACTGCCATCACTACTATAACAACAAAAACTTCATAACAATAAAACAAAAAAAAAGACTGCTGCTTTGTCGGTAACGACGATGGGTGTTTCAGTTGATCTGATGAACCGAATAGCCTGCTCGTGAAATTAACATGTTAGCAACTACACAGACAGGCGTATCCTTAACGTAGTTCTGAGAGATGTTCGGCACAATACAGATTGCGACAAGGCTCACCTTTTGAATTACTGGTACATCTCAATTTTGGCAGCTGAGTTCACTGGATTAACGTGATATAAAGAGTTTCGTTCGAGAACACAATGCGCCACCCGGAATTGAACTCAATACACCGAGCTGAATACGCTTACCACGAAACCACGCACCTTACACCCACATAAAGAGCAACAACAACAGTAACAGTTTTTTAAGCACAAAACTAATAATCTTGAATAGTGGGGGGTAATTGATTCAATCGACCCCAGTATTTGACTGCACTTTATCTCATCAGCCCCGGGAGGACGATAAATGAAGTTGACTTCAACGGTATTTGAAATCATTACACAAAAAATCGATACAAATACTGCAAAACAATTATTTCTAACGCTTTCCAGATTCTGTTAACCCACCACACAAAAGTTCATATTTTATATTTAAAAAACTATGATTACGAACTTCAGAGAATCCGTAATTTTTGTGAAGCAATTATCATTCCAATAGAAACAGCAATCACTACAACGTTACCAACTCAAAAACATTCATAAACAAACAACTTCCCTTCTCCCGACAACATGAATAAATGAATAAAACTTAATCCAAAGATCTGCTGCTATTCTCTAAGCTAGGATTATATATCCCATCGTTATGCGATACCCTGTATATAGCAATTTCTGGAGGAGGGGGGCGAATAACCCTGTTCTTGAGCAGTAAATTGTCACGATTGCATTGCAATACTTGTTAGTAAATTTCTCTGTTACTATGTAAGCAATTGTAATCCAATATTTTACAGAAGGCATTGCTACCTATCTTATACTGCTCTTTGATGGCACAAGCAATTTTATGTGAAGCCAAAACTATTTTCTTTATGTAAAATGTTTTGGAAATGACAGTTCGAACATGAGAAAGTTAATAAATTTCGAGAGAGTGTTCGACAACACTTGAGAATCCCCCTGAAATTGAATATTAAACAGAGCTATCAGAAGATTAAGAGAAACTAATAGATTGTTAGTTTTAGAACGTTATTATTCTTTTTCTAACTCGACATATTTACATGTTGTTTGCTGGTTGCAGTGTGACATGTCTCTGGCAAGTCGGCTGCTAGAGAAGCTTAGTTATTGTGCATTTCAGGTAAGGTCTTTCTGTTTCGTCTGCTGAACTGAAACTGCATACAAAATCGCTTTCCGGAAACTTCGCTTTGTGCATGTCACTTTGGTTACAGAAAATGAACCTTGACACGACACATGCAAAGACACTATTGACCCGAATAGAGTAATCAGTCGTTTTATTTGGTGCATCTCTAGTTTTTCTGTGCATATTGATAACCTTTTTGTTTTTTAATAATCCCTTGATCTTTATTCTTTTTACTTTTCTTTACTTTTTTAGTTGTTCAGTTACTGAAGTACGGTCAGGCTGGATCAATGTCTTCACAGTTTTAGTAGAACAATCGACTTCAGTATTAACTTTTTTAACTGTCTAGTGCATATTACATCGGTCTGTTTTCTCGAATCGCTGAATAAGGAGACATAAACAAGTTATCACCGGTCATCGGGTGGTGGCAGTAGTAGTAGTGGTAGAGACACATAAAAAAACAATGATATACACTTACGTTCATGTATACGACGGGCTTCCCCCAGTCTGCGCCAACTAAATTATTTCACAATTATTGGTAGTCCCGGGGCTATAGTAGAAGAAGAATAGAATACCTACCGTACAGTAGAACTCAACCCAAAACCAAGGAACTGCAAAGCAAGCTTCTTAACTACACAACCATGATGTTTGTTATCTAGATGGAAAGAAAAATACAAGATTTTGGGTTCGATTCCTGAGAGCAGCTTTCGAATACAGTTACGTCAGTATAAATGTATTATTTATAATTCACGTAATGAATGTAATCCCTTAAAACTTTTGTCATTAATACAATCTGTTTTCTTTATAAGAACATGATTGTCTTCGAGGATATTGTGGTGAACGTATGGCCTACTATTTTGTAGATCACGACAAAACAAGCGAACCACTGGAATTATCAAAATTTAAATGGTCATCTCATAGTCCTCTTCTAAATTGAACTACGATTTGTATCAATTCTAAAAAAAAGAAAAAGGGCTAAGTGTGATCTCTAGTTTGGTTGCATGAAAAAGCTGGAGAGCCAAAAAATATTCCACCTATTTCCCTGTCAATGCCAACGAGATACGGCTACAAAACCACTTTCGAACGACCAACAAAATCACATGTTAATTATAAGCGTGATGAAACCGGTTGGTTCTTCTCTCAAGGAGAAGCGCGAAAAAGACTAACCATGACCGAAGTAACAACTACAATAATAACTAATTTGAGACAAGACTACGGCTTTACCAGCGAAGAACGATAATTTCTTATGAGTGAAGAATGTATACTGATTGAAACCTACCTAACGGCAAAATTAAAACAAAATCCTCACCCTTTATATCAACAAACCACCTCATAAAAGACTGATTGTGATTGGCTTTAGCTTTGGACGTTGAATCTGCTGCTGTATTGTGTTGAAATTACAATTCACCAACTGATCGACGTATCAATGATTGTAACAAGAAAATATAAGAGAAAAGGATCACTTCTCTCCTGGAAATATCCGAGACATTAATGAGTTGGAAATTAATAGATACTAGACAATGAGACTTGTCGATCGACGATTGCATCAGTCATGTTTCAGTGGGTTCTTTTTGAAATTATCGAAGAACTTTGGTATGTGTCGGCAAGATATGATTAGTCTTTTCTTTTTTTAATTAGATCGTAATTAAAAGAGTAGATCACATAATATCGATTTTCTATTTTTGGTAGAAACTGCGGGTTCTTCATGCGTTTACAATTCCTATGCCTCATCTAACACTTTCCACGAAATCTGTGGC
>JACXVO010022632.1:701076-714171 GCA_015501135.1 Hapalochlaena maculosa
ATATATATATATATTTATTGCTATATATATATATACTGTCACAGTCCTAACAATTTGTCATATTTGACCTAATTTTGAAGCATAAATAATTGGTGCATGACAGCAGTTATTTATAATTTATTTCCATATATAACAAATCACAGACAGCAAAGTTTGACAAACTCTTTCTGTTTACCCACTATTTTTTGAGAATTTAATATTTTCAGAACTGGATGCCTATGAATTCTTCTTGCTAGGAAAGTCACTTATTAAATTTAAAAGAAGAAAATGAATAAGCTTTCTCGAGAGTAATTTAAAGAACAGACATTCATAATTTTCTTTCATACATATATATATGTGTATAAACATAAGCGCAGGAGTGGCTGTATGGTAATTAACTTGGTTCCGAGTTCAGTCGCACTGTGTTGCACCTTGGGCAAGTGTCTTTTACTATAACCTTGGGCCAACCAAAGCTTTGTAGGTGGATTTGGTAGAAGGAAACTGAAAGAAGCCTGTTGTATGTATATATGTGTGTTTCTTTGTCTGTGTTTGTCCCCCAACCATCGCTTGACAACCGATGTTGGTGTGTTTGCATCCCCATCATTTAGTTTAGCAAAAGAAACCGATAAAATAAGTACTGGGCTTACAAAGAATAAGTTCTGAGGTCGATCTGTTTGTGTGTGTGTGTGTGTGTGTGTGTATATATATATAATGTGTGTTTCTGTGTTTGTGTTTGTTCCCCCCACCATTGCTTGACAACTGATGGTGGTGTGTTTACATCCCCATTACTTAGCAATTAGGCAAAAGAGACCGATAGAATAAATATAAGCTTACAAAGAATAAGTCCTGGGATCAGTTTGTTAGACTAAAGGTGCAGCTCAAACATGGCTATAATCAAATGCCTGAATCACAAAAGAATATAAAGAGGTCCTAAAAAGTTCCTGGCTTTAAGGATATTACAAAAGGTCTGGTTGGAGGCCCAACCTTCTGAGTTCTTTTACAGAGGTTACAAAGTCTGAACGGCTTCTGCAATAAGTGCGTAAATCTGAAAAGGGGAAATATGTTGAATAAAATCATAATTAACTGGTGTCTACTGTGTTTTCTTTTACCTAAAGCGAGGAACTTTTCAGCACCTCCTGTACATACAAATACTCACACATAACGGAGAAGGCAATGAGAGAAGGACATCTGGGTAAGAAATCAAAATAAAAAACAATGATAGAATGCTACTCATGTGTCATTTGCATAATTTTATGAATTTACACTCCCTCCACCACACCACTTTTAAAAAGTCTGCCAATGAATATGACCTGGGCATTAATTGTCAACAGCAATTTACATTGGACAAGCAACATTTCCAAAATAAGCTATCTATTTGCTGTGCATGGCTATGATACATCCAGTTTTCATCACCAGTCTGGAACTCCTATCTGGCTCTATCTAGAAACCCCTATACTGGAAACTATCCAGAAACTCGCAACCAGACGAATACCCACCATTAGAAAGTTGCCATACTTTGAATATCTGGTCTCACTGAGCATGGACACATTAACCCTTCAGCAATCAGATTTCCCTGTCAAATACAATGCTTATTTATTCATATTGTTTTGAATAAGTCATGTGTTATCATATAGTTTTGGAATTCTGATGATGTGATTACTTCTTTTTAAATGTGAGAGGCTAGATTTGGCAAGTTTGAACCTAAAACAGGTAGAATATTTTGGTCTGATATGGCCAGCTTAAATGCTAAATGGTCAAAACTCAGATGTCTTGCCACTGACTTGGTAGACATCTACAAGATTATCCACCATTTTTCCCAACAGCTTTGGGCACATTTATGAATTCTATCTCTAGCATTTATGGAAATGCTTGCAATATTGAAAATAACACCGCACCTATGACTTTCAGAAACCTTTTTCATCCAGAAATACTGAAGCATAGAATGAACTCACCACATCAGTTGTTCACTGTTGGGACACTACTTCTTTCAAAATGTTCATGCTTCTCAAACTTCACCAACAGTACACTTGAAGTCCACTCCACCTGTTTTTGTTCTTACTAACGACTGGTCACTTTCTGTGCATTATTCTATGCCTGTATGTATAAATGGTCACAGTTTTACTTAGCTTGATGTGTCTTCTCCAGTACAGCATATCACCATAAGTCTAGGTCCCTTGTCATCTCCTTAGTGAGGTCCAGTTTCTTGAAGATCCTTTCTCTCCACTTTGTAATAATAAATTTTAAAATGGCTGTAAAGAAATTAATTGTCCAGCTATTTTCAGAAATGTTCGAATGGAGGAAACTGAAATGGACATGGCCAGAATTATCTAGGTTACTTGTGTACTGAGTGAGTAAAAAGTTGATAGGTTGATAAATTCATTGCAGGTTTTGTGAAGAAAGTATTTTATTGAAATTTAACAAAAAAAAATTAAATATTCATTTATAAAAAAATGGAGTGACATGTTCTTTCCATTCTGTAATAAACTCGTTTTATAAAAGAAATGTTTAGTTTATGGAAGTGGTAGCTTTTCAGTGTCCACACACGCATAGATGTGTGTGCATATATAAATGAATACACACACACACGTGCAGGGATGCAAACCAAACCGGAAATTGTTATAGATTTGACAATGATAATAGTGATTAAATAATTTTAAAAAATTATTTTTATTAGCTCCTGCTGAATTACCTCCCTTTGAAGAAGAAAGACTGGCAAATGTGGGAAGACAAACAAAGGTAAGTTAGCTTTCGTAAAAGTTGCCTCCCTTGTGAAACTTGAGTCAATTTTATCTGTTGTGCCTTTGTTAGAAATTATTTACAGAATCACTAAAGCGTCAGTGAATACTGTTTTGTGGTATCTATTATGACTCAAATCCAGTTGAGGTCAACTTTCACTTTTTCTGTGTCGATAAAATGAGTACTCGTCAGCCTGGATGAATTGGGCTAATTCCTTTTCCTCACAAAAATGATGAAGCAATACAACGATGATTGATCTCACTGTCTGAAATCTCAGATGAACTTACCTTATGGCCTGAGGCGCAGAAAATAGCAGCTTTATCCAACTCACTTCTTCATCAAAAAGAGTACTAAAAAAGGACCATAAAAACGCTGAAAAGTGATGTTCCAGAATGGCACCAGCCTCTAACAAACCAGTAAAAGAATAAATATTATAGGGTTATATGAAAGTTACAGAGAGGGTCATGGCCTGAATAATTAGGTAGAAAATTAGCATGGCTAAAATGCAGCTTGGTGTTTTGCCAGGTAGAAGTACCACTGATGCTATATTTCTGGCTAGGTAACTGTATGAAAAATATCCCTATACTTAGATTTTGTTGATCTGGAGAAAGATTTTGACAGGGTCTCTTGTACCCTTATGTGGTGGTCAGTATTGAAACTGGGGATAGACAAGTGGTTGGTAAGAGCTGTACAAGCTCTGTACAGGGATACTGTCAGTAAGGTGAGGGTTGACAATGAATATAGCGTAGAATTCCAGGTAGAAGTAGGGGGTCCACCAAGGATCCGTCCACAAACCTCTCTTATTCATCATAGTCCTCTGGGCAACAATGGAGGAATTCAAAACAGGCTGCCTCTGGGAGCTCCTATGCTGATAACTTTACTCTAATAGCTGAATCACTGCCAGAAGTTTAGGACGTGGAAACAAGGCCTAGAATCGAAGGGCCTTAAGGTTAACCTTGTAAAAACCAAAGTCTTAGTAAGTAGGAAGGCTGACAAAGCACAAGCCCCATGCGCGATCTGTAGAAAAGACATGAGTAGAAACTTTGTATGATGTACCTGGTATAAGCTGTGGACACATAAAAGGTGCAACAATATCAAAGGAAAGTTAAGTGGGAAGATAGTTTTTGTGTGTGGCAGATGTACAGGGGCAATAAACAATGAAAATATACAGAAAACATATTCCATCTCATGTGAAGGGAAAAAAATAATAGTTGATAAGTTCTATTTAGGTGACCAAATCTGTAGTAGGGGTGGTTGTTCTGACAACGTAGCGGCTAGAATAAGAATTGCCTGGGTAAAGTTCAGGGAGCTCCTACACCTGCTGGCAACTAAGAGCCTCTCACTCAGGATAAAAAGGATACTATATGATGCATATGTATACACACTGCCATGCTGCATGGTAGTGAAATGACTGCTGAGGGCATGTGTAGGCTGGAAAGAAATGAACCTAGTATGATGCATTGGAAGTGTAATGCCACTGTGCATGTACAAAAGTGTGAGTGCCTTGAGAGAAAAATTCTACATAAGCTTCAAATATGGTGTACAATAGAGATGACTGTGCTCCTATGGTCAGGTGTTATGTATGGATGAGGACAACTGTGAGAGGAAGTGTCACACCTTCACTGTGGAAAGAACCTGTGGAAATGGTAGACCCAGGAAGACATGGGATGAAGTGGTGAAGCATGACCTTTGAACATTGGACCTCCCAGAGGCGATGACAGGAAACCGAGACCTTTAGAGATGCATTATGACTGTGAAGACCTAACAACTTAAGTGAAATTGCTGTCATTCCAATGTCAGTGTTATATGTCAGACCTATTTGAGTCTAGTAAAACCAAAATCGTAGCTATGGCCAGTGCCCCCTGTGTTGGTGGCATGTAAAAAGCACTATCTGAATGGGATTGATGCCAGGCCAGGCTAACTATCCCCATGCTAGTGACACGTAAAAAGCACCTTTCAAACATGGCCGATATCAGTATCCCTTGATTGACTCCTGTGCTGGTGGCACATAAAAAGCACCTACTACACTCTTGGAGTGGTTGACATTAGGAAGCGCATCCAACTGTAGAAACACTGCCAAATCAGACTGCAGCCTGGTGCAGCCACTGGTTTACCGGGTCTCAGTCAAACCGACCAGCCCATGCCAATAAGGAAAATAGACATTAAATGATGAAGATAATGATATATCCATCTATTTTCATTTCCATTATTTCAAGGCCAGTTTTTGTTCTCATTAACAAGGTTGTCCGGATTTACCTGAATGTCATAGCAACTTCTCTCACACCATTTTGCCATCTTACCTGGTAGTACATGTATAAGGAACTTTAACAGTTACACATGCACCCACCCTATACACTCTAGCTCCACCACTCCCATTGGATATTTGATGAACATCCATGGTCCACCCTTACTCATATCCCCTTGAAATCTATCACAATCTCATTCCTATCCTCTCTAGCACTGGTACCAAGATAAAATGCATCTGCTCCCCTCTGTTAAACATGTGTGGAAGGGTCTTTTTTATTTTGTCAGAAACCTGACAGCTTTTCTAGTACTGGTGCTGTGAAATTGCACCTAGCACACTCTGTAAAATGATTGCTATTAACAAATGTATTCAGTTATAGAAACCAGGATAACAATGATGCTTATAAAAGCAAGATGTTTCTGCAAGTCCATCTAGGAGAGCAGTAATGATCTGTCCAACTCCTGTTAACATGGAAAGTGGTCATGGAATGGTGATGACTATGAGTTTTCTTCATAATAAATTTGGCCGGCTCACATTATATACTAAATGTCTGAATGTTGAGCCGATGTGTTGTTACTAAGATTATAATTCTTGTAATTAACTTTATATTTACAATACTTATAGCTATAATACAATTTCGTTAATATGCTCCCCAATCCAGAGTTGACAATCAGTGATAAAATCTGATTGAAGCTGTGTGTGTGTGTGATTATTGTCTATACACACTTGAAAAATGAGGTTGATAGTCTGGATAACTATACGCACTTGATGACATAATTTTTTTCTTTGTAGATTTTCCATGGTTAATTATAATTTTGTTTCTTTTTAGGGCACTATACAATCAGTTTGTACAGGAAATGATTGTGAAACCAGGTTCAAATATAAATAAAAAAAAGGCTGATGTTACTATGGAAGATCATGTAAGTTACATATTAAAGCATACTTATCTTAGGTTAGAGCATATGATAGATAACATCATTAGTTTAAAGAGATTACTGGCAGTTAAGCAGTGAAACTTCATCTGTATTAGTTAAACAGTTTGTAGCCCTTTAAAATTTCAAATTACTCTTTCAAATGTAATGCATATTTATTCATATTGTTTTGAATAAATCCTACATTATTACATAGCTTTGAGATTTTGATGATGTGACTTTACTTTTTGCAACGACATTGTAGGGTAAGTGTGAAAAGCTGGATCTGGCTGGTTTGAACATAAAAAAAAGGAATATTTTGACTAGATGCAGTTGGTTTAAATGCTAAACAATTAAAGCATAAAACTCATATTTTATTTATATTTCTGGCTTCCATTTGCCTAATATACACATTATTTATCTTTTACTCGTTTCAGTCATTAGACTGGCCATGTTGGGGGTGGGGGTGGGGTGAGGTACCAAATAAAGTCTTATGGAACTACATAACCTCTTTGAATTGAAATGTAGATCAAAATGGCTACTTTTTCGGAGTGTGTGTGTGTGTGGGGGGGGTTATGTGAAAGAATGTAATATCCAACTACCTATTAAAGAATGTAGATATTATTACCTGAATTTATATAATGCTATAAGTTGGCAGCTTTGCATCAATTATATACCAATACAGTTTTATTTTAGAAACAAATGTTATGAAATTTTCACACATAATTTTGTTATATAATTATACCCTATGGCTAGAGTACAGGGCTTTTTGTAGCCTGAAATTGTTTTATTTCCAATGTATTTGGGCCCCAGTCATAATAAATATATTTTTTACTACAAAACCTCAGTCCTGTTGGGGTTAATGTTTTTCTGTTTATTCCTCTAGACTTTAATAGTTTACTTGTTATACTAATAGATTCCCTTTTTCTTTCCTATAGCCACTCAATCCTAATCCTGACAGTGAATGGGGTGCTTATTTCAAAGACAATGAGATGTTAGTACAAATTGATAAAGATTGCAGGTAAATATTTTGTTTGCTGATAAAATATTTATTTTTCACTCTGCAAGTGTTAATTGAAAGAAGAAATGAAAGCATTAATCTTTTCAAGCTCAATATACTACTTGTAGTTAACTTTATTATTATTATAATATTGACTTCTGTTACTTAGACTAGCACCTGTAATTTAAAACTCAGTTGTTTTCTTTCTATCCTTCAGCTGTGTAAAAGAGGAAAATTATTTCGGTAAAATAGTATTTTCTAAGAGTTATCTCTCTTCAGCATCTTTTCCTTATGTTTTTCTCCTGCAGTTCTTGAAAGAAACAAGGAACTATTTTGCCTGTCAATCTTCCAACAAACTATAATAATATTAAATACTTTTCTGTGAATAAATCTCAAGTAGTACTACATTAAATCTTTTATGTCAAATTATAAGAAATCAATTATATTTTTTTAAACTTCATATGCATATTCCTTTAAGTTCATATAATTATCATTAGCTTTAAATCTATTAGAATTAAGGTATCCTGACCTTTCTTGAATATTTCCATGTTATTTCCCTTTCATAGAATCAGTTATTCATGTATCTTTATTTATTATTATCTTTGCAGACGGTTATGTCCTGACTTGTTTTTTTTCCAAAAACCAACAGACTTTCCATGTGAGGAAATGGTTAATGCCAAAACCAAAGTAGAAACTCTACGGAAACGGGTTGAACAGTGCGTGTTACAGTCAGAAACTGTTTCTCGTAACTGGTTAGGCATCACAAATGTAAGTTGTATTTTTGGAAATATATATATATATATTATTTATTTATATATATATTATTTATTTATATATATATATATATATTTATATTTACCAGTGGAACTCAAAGAAGTTATATCTATAAATGATATTGTATAAATACTGACAGGAAACATCCTTGACTGGAAAAAGCTGAAGAATTCCCATGAGACTCAAACTCACATTTTCTGTCTAAACATTTCACTTATGCAGGCCATACTGCATAAGTTATTAATATACAGGATAATTCAAAATGAACAGTTCACCATTACTGTCTGTTTTGTTGTTGTCTCAGTTGAAAGAAAAGGTACTCGACTTCATTTTGTTGCAGGATGAGATCCTACCACATTTGTGTAGTCACATATGCAATTACCTCAGCCAGCATCTTCCAAAATGCTGGGTGGGCCATGCTGGGTTGATTCGTCATTGATGTTCTTCTAACCTGCCAGTCCCTCTGACCTACCTTGTGACTTTTTCCTTTGAGGATATCGGAAATACAGTGTGTTCATTCCCCCACCTCCACATGATTACAGGAGTTAAAGCAGTAGGTAAGTGATGCGGTTGAGACTCAGTTGATCAAGCTATGCTGGCACAGGTGTGGAAAGAACTAGACTATTATAAAGATGTCTGCTGTGTGACAGAAGGTACCCACATTGCACATCTGTGATTGTCAGTAGAAACTTGAAGTGTTAACCACTCAATATTACATCTGTTTTGTTTGCAATAATTTCATTAAAACACTCACATGTGTTTTTTCTTTTGTGGCATTTCTTTTGAATTACCTTGTACATTCTTTTTAGCTTGAATTGTTAATCTAGTGACAAATGTTTAGCTCTTATCAAGACTTTGTAGGAAATGAATTGTCATTGTGTAATATTCTCTTACAGATGATGTCTAGTCGGAAGAAATCCCAGGAAGAGTATTCTGTCTTATCAGAAGGAAAAGAAGCCCATTGGGAAGTTGTTGAACGTATTCTCTTCATTTATGCTAAACTCAATCCTGGATTAGGATATATACAAGTTAGTTACTGCTACTTCTATTTCTTAAGTTCCTGATTTTTGCAGACTTCTGTTTGTTCTTTACAAATATTGTTTCTTTTTATATGATTTATATTGACACAACCAATTTTTTTTCAGGGAATGAATGAAATCCTTGGCCCTATCTATTACACATTTGTGAATGATCCAGATTTAAAATGCAGGGGTTAGTATTCTTGTCGGTTATGTAGTCGGTATATGTATGCATACATATTCAAGGAGACACTGAAAAGCTTCTGGCTTTGAGTAAAAGAAAATACAAGGGGATCAATTAATTACGATTTTATCCAACTTATTTCCCTCTCAGATTCACATACTTATTGCAACAGTCCTCCAGTTCTCAAAGCCCTGTGAAAGAACTCAGTAGGTTGGGCCTCTAACTACACCTTTCATGATATCCTTCAAGCCAGGAACTTTTCAGCACCCTACTTCCTTTTGTAGTTATTATGTGCATTACCTACATGAATGCCACTTTGTACATTGTGTTTTGATAATCTTTTATTTTCCTTTTATTAAGCCATTACTTAACAGTTACAGGTTTCATTCTGCCCCTTGTTAAGATATTATTTCATTAGCCAAAAATATAATTGCTTAAAAGGTTCAGGCATAGCTGTGTGATTAGAGAGTTGTTTCCCAACCTTATGGTTTAAGGTTCAGTCCTATTGCATCATATCTTTGGTAAATGTCTTCCATGATTGCACTGAGCCAATAAAAAACTTTATGACTGAATTTGGTTGGCAGAAACCTAAAGAACCTCATTGTATCCTTCTCTTGACATGATGTGTAAACAAGTTTTACTTTCATGCAGGAAGTGTCCTTTCTTATCTTTTGTGAAACTCTCTGGTCTTAGGGAAGTATCACCTCACTTGGAAACTGGTAAGGGTTGGCAATAGGAAGGGCATCTGGCTGTGAAACACTGCCTCAATAAATTCTGTCTGACCCATGCCAACATGAAAAAGTCGATGATGATGAACAGGTAGCCAGGTAACTCCTATTATATGACAACTATTTCTGTCCCCTTATCATACTCTGTCTTCCTGTCTGGCACACATCCACTTCCCTTGGTTCTACTCCCTCTCTCAACTAAGATGTCTTCATCTTGTAAGTTATTTAGCAATCCTGCTGCAGCTCGTGCCACATAAAAAGCAGCCATGCTGGTGCCACATAAAAAGCAGCCATGCTGGTGCCATGTAAAAAGCACCTGTGCCAGCATTACACTCTGTAAAATGGTTGGCATTAGGAAGGGCACCCAGCTATAGAAACCATGGAGCTCCTGTCAAACTGTCCTACTCATGCCAGCATGGATAACCAATATTAAAGGACAATCCTGATTATGATACAATTTCAAGACATTTTCAGTTGATTTTGGAGTCCTTTCTTACCTTAGAGATTACCGTACTCTTTCAAAATTAGACTTTTAGATTAACAACTTCAACTCCTCTCAAATTCTTCATACAAATATTTAAAACAATAAAGTACTGAAGTATGATATGTTACGCCATCATCATTGTCGCCGTCGTCATCGTCACCGTCGCCGTCATCATCATCTCCACCATTATTATTATTTTTTGCCTGTGTATTTCAAAATAGTATTTATTGATCATTTGAAATTTTTATATATATATATATATATATATGTTTTTGCTTTTTCAGAATTTGCAGAGGCTGATTCTTTTTTCTGTTTTACTAATCTGATGTCAGAAATCCGAGATAACTTTAACAAAACGATGGATGATTCTGATTTTGGAATTGGTTAGTATGTAATTAAACTTGTCTCCTCTTGAAAATGTGACAATATAATTTAGTACACTGCAATAAGGGATTTATTTATCTCACTTTTAGGAAGCATGATGAAGCAGCTTATGCAGATGTTAAAAGAGAAGGATCCTGCTTGTGCTCGGAAGCTAGAAGAACAAGAATTAAAGCCGCAGTACTATGCTTTTCGGTACCTTACCTTGTTATTATCTCAAGAGTTTCCTCTACCAGGTAAACCATTTTTGATCCAGTTTTACTTTACTTATACGCACACACACACACACACACACACACATGTACAGTTACACAAATACATACATACATACATAGTTTGGGCATGGTTTCTAGGAAGAGCATCCAACTTCAGAAAAATTATGTTATTGTTGATATTGGCACTTGAACTGGCCCTGGGATTTGTCAAGACCTCTCAAGCCAGTCAACCTATGCTGATATGAAAACTGATGTTAAATGATGATGATTGATATGTGTGCGTATGGTTGTGTGCATTCTTTTATCCCTTTGTTTGTTTCAGTTGTTTGACTGTGGTCATACTGGAGCGTTGCTTTGAGAGGTTTTAGTTGAGCAAATTGACACCAGAACCTATTTTTTAAAACTTATTCTATCAGCTTCTCTTTTGAACTGCTAAATTATGAGGACAAACGTACTAATACCAGTTGCCAAGTGGTGATGGGTGGACAAGCACAGACATCCCCCCCACCCACACACACGACTTGCTTCTTTGAATTCCCGTCTATCTAAGTCAAGGCATATGTTGAATCACAACTTAGTATACAGTAATGCTACTGTTGGACAACTCAGTAGAGCTACTAGATTGAACTCTGTCTCTCTTGGGTGCTAACTCATATTTGTAAATCATTATACAGTGTGCCATTCCTTTATTTCAGAAATTATTTGCTCTTCTTTATAGTATGTGAAGGAATTATATAGGGGTTTCTTCTTTGCTGACCTGTATATATTTTGTATGATTGAAAGTTCAAATTGCTAATCTGTTTCAATCATATCATGTATATTCTGTATGTATATGCAGTGGCATAACTAGGGTTTGTTGCGCCTGAGGCAAGCCTTGATTTTTCGCCCCTACTTTCTTGCAATGGTATACTAATACTACTTATTACAATTTAAGTAAACCCATTTTTTTTTAATATTCAACCCTTACATTATCATTTT
The DNA here is from genome assembly GCA_015501135.1 of Hapalochlaena maculosa. NCBI lineage: Eukaryota > Metazoa > Mollusca > Cephalopoda > Octopoda > Octopodidae > Hapalochlaena > Hapalochlaena maculosa. Next base: position 712,711 of record JACXVO010022632.1, read on the forward strand.
ATAATATACATATGTACTAACACGGTACCTTTGTTTACGAAAAATTCATTTAACGAATGATGTGGTCTCTAAGCAGTCATTCTCCAACTCCCCAAAAATCTCAGAATACTCCAAAACGAGTCATGGAGTCCAATTTATAAAGTTTCTCTAAAGATGTTAACTAACCATTTTATGAAATCATAATGCAATTCGAAAAAAAAACAAACAAATTTGTTGAAACCAGACTTGGTTATTTTTTCGACCCCCCCCCCCTCACCTCCCGAGATTGTGCCCAGGACACGTGCCCCCACCCCCGTCCCCTACCTACTTACGCCACTGTGTATATGTTTGCTGTGTGTATGCGTACAATCTTTCCGTCGGTTATCACTAAGGGAGCAAACTCTGACAGGAACTCCAGTACAAAGCTTTTTAAGATAAATTATAAATCTTCATTTTCCTGTGAGCTTTTGTAACTAACCCAGTGTTAAATGTGTCTCTCATCTGTTTATGAACTTTAAAACCCTTGTGTCCTGTGGCATAGAAATATAACTTAATGTTTTTTGTACAAAACGAGAGCACTTCAACATTGCTGTGATTGTCTTCCAAGACAGACAAATACCATGGTAGTACAAATTACATGTATTCCTAAACTTACATATGAATTCTTCCATCTGCAATTTCTTGCTGAACAACCATACAGATTATTTGATTATAACGATCAGATATTTGTGCTACACATTAGTTCGATCCCACCATCAAATTGACATTACCTGTACGGTTGCACGTGTCACATGATGAAATGATAGCAGGACATGAAAGGAAGTATTTTGATCAAAAACACAACATAACACCCAGTCTGGGAATTGAAACCATCATCTTGCAATCATGAGTGAGACACCTTCACCACTAAATGATACACTTCACTGATTCAGGAGCCCACAGCTATTCAGTATTCTCCCAAAGAGCCTGAGGAACCTGTACAAGGTGGATATAGGGGTATTTAAAACAAGGCTAGACATCTTCCTGTCATGAGTCCCTGATGAACCTACTTCATGGCAAGAAGTGCAAATGAGGGTAGCTACATCAAACTGCATCCTCCACTAAGTCCCTCATATTAGAGATGGCTCTCAGCAATAAGAGTGTAGCGAAACAGTGGTGCTCTAGCATTGCCACTGCACTAAGCTGAAACAACAATAAGAAAGATATATATATATATATATTTGTACATATACCATCAGTAGTTCATATATGTGAATGAGAAGCCCTCTCTGTAAAACATTAGAGCAGTAATATATATTTTTAGGATGAAGTAGAGCAGTTTTGTGTCTACAACCATTTGTGTCTGGTGAGCCACCTATACTTCTAATCACTTCATAGGTGTGAAACCAATGATCACTCCCTGACCAGTCATAACAATTGACTTTCTCTCTCTCTGTATCATCATCATCGTTTAGCGTCCATTGTCCATGCAAGCATGGGTTA
>JACXVO010022666.1:183824-195918 GCA_015501135.1 Hapalochlaena maculosa
ACATGCATACACACACATACATACATAAATACATACATACATACATACATAATACATACGTAGTGTCGGCAGCGGTTGAGATAGTAATGTTTGCGGTGATATGGATGATAGTAGCGGCGGCTGTGATGTTGTTTATAGTGACGTGTGTGTGTGTGCGTGTGTGCGTGTGTATGTATGTGTGTTTGTGTGTGTGTGTGTGTGTGTGTATGTGTGTGTATTTTGATGGTGGCAGTGGAAGACAAAGCAGATCGTAGCTACAGAAGCCTTAACACAGGTTAAAACGTCTGTGGGATCGTTTTATTCTTCTTTTCCGGCTTTTCAAATTTTCTAGAAACTGACTTTCTTACTTCGTCTATTTGCTTCTTAAATATGCATCTGAAAGGATGAAAGCATCGTCGACTTCGGCAAAATTTGATTTCAGAAGGTAGCGACAGACGAAATACCGCTAAGTATTTCGCCCGGCTTGCCAACGCTTCTTATTTCTGTATTACCTGCAAAAGGCTAATCATAAACAGGGCATACGAGAATAGACAAGGAGGTGGGGGTCAGTCGATTACATCGACTCGAGTACGGAAATTATACTTAATTTTATCAACGAGAAAGGATGAAAGGCAAAGTCGACCCCGACGGACTTTCAACTCGGAACGTAAAGGCATATAAAATACCGCTAAGTATTTAACTCGCGTGCTAACTTTTCTGTTTGCCGACTCGAGAGACACATATACACTGCCCTCGAAAGAAAAAAAAACTGCCGCGGCACACATTCATTTATCTATTCTTACAGTCGTTAGACTGCGGTCATACTAGGACTTTATCTTGAAAAGGTTTAGTCAAACAAATTGACACCAGTGTTTATTTTTTAACTTGGTACTAAATCAGTTATTTGGCCGAACCGCTAAAAAGAACAACACCTGTTCTTAAATTGTCATTGAGAAACAAACATACCCCCAAACAAACACTCACACACGTATGTACTGTATGTATACGTTGCGTTTCAATTTATTAACAAGACGGAATTTTTTCGAATCTCAAAGCGGCTTCGTCTGACTATGTGTTTGTATGACTGTCTGCATGTTCCTCCACCCTGACCACGGATTTCGACCGATTCCGATGAAAGTTGACACACACATAACCCAATGTCTTAATTCAAAACTAACGTAGCCAAAATTTTCGAAAGTTCCCCCAGTTCTGAAAACAATTGATAAATTCTACGTGGGGTCGAGAATTTTAGCTTATCAGATGCAACACATTTCGGTCGAGCTGTGCTGCTAGTGTATATATATATATATATATATATATATTACCACGAGGGACTATACATAGGAGGACAATAAAGGATAGACAAGATAAAAGTGAGAGAACATTGTGGTGGGAGATTAGATCAGGTTTCACCCCCACCCTGCCGGAGACGCATGGAGCTAAGGTTTTTTAGGCTCGATAAACATATACAATGCTCTCTCTGAGAATCGAAACCACGATCCAACGACGACGTGTCCGCTACACTAACCACTAGACCATTGTACCTCAACATATGTATGTATATATTCAAGGGAGTATGTATGTTCAAGTTGCTTTAAACATTCTAACAAAGAACTAAAATGAGCGCAGGTCAAAAGTATCTCGCAATGCAGTAACACGAATGAATTTTTAAAATTATTCCACGCAGAAACTCACATTACCGTTTGTAAACGCATAAAACGTAACGGTACACGACGCTATAGAGTAGATACTGGAATTCTAACTAATATTTGCAAGCAAATACCTCTACTCTGACTCCTCAATAATTTTTTGCAATTCACACCTGCAAAATTCTCAGTCGTGCTCCAAGACGTCCTCCCAGGATTCGCAGAGTTTATAGCAGTATATAGATTACCATTGCTTAGTGGCAATCGCGGTACAAATAACTACTCTTATTGACACTACACAGCTTGTATACGCCAACAGCCAAACTCTGATCATTTAACAGTCTTCGACTTCGGAAACAAACATTTAAAAAATAATAATGTTTAAATAGTAGAATAGGTGTAAAGGTCCATGTTGTAAACAAATATACAAAACATGCGCTCTAGCGAACAGGGTGTTTGGGAGGGCAGCAGTCGGAACATTCACATGATCCGAATACTCAGCATTGAAACCCGGCTGCAAAAACGAAAAGAAATAAAGCAAGCGAATACGTGTAAACCAACGACCAGTACTCCCTATTCATTATTTTATAATACTCGGATCTGAAAATAGTAACGTGTATCCCGGGAGACCGATGGCGAATATTCTCAAGGATCGCCTCCTAACTTCGTCTGCGAGCGCTCATTTTTTTAATATTCGTTTACTAGATGGTATTCATTTTTAATATCCCTTTACTAGATGATATTCCATAATATTTCTTTTACTTATGTTTCTGGGTCAACCATTATAGATTAAACAAGGATTCATTGATTAGAGAATCTGCCAATTTTCTTTTTTTCTAATAAGGACGCATGTGTGTCGATGATGGCGTAAATGCATTATAAGCTAAAAATTAAAAAAAGATGCCAGTGTCACCTAATTCTCTCACTCGAATGTTCATCAATTTTGGTTACAAATACATCTTTGCAGTATATTTTAGTCGATATTTTACAAACTTTTGTGGCGTTTGTTTGTTTTTCACATTCATTTCCTTTATAAATCATAAAGTAACGTCTGAAAATTTAAATTACACAAAGATGTATAACAACAAATATATATTACACCGCAGTAGCGGCAGATTAATGAAGGATTATTAACCAGAAATATGTGTGATTATCTACTCGCATGTTTCCATAATAAATAGTATTACGTCACAATTTAGGATGAATTTCGATGATTAAATCAGAATGACTAATCAAGGGAATTGACGTAATAGTATGTAACACTTCACGAATTTCATCTACTTTGCACGAAGTTAATTAGCGTATATTAATAATTGAAATTACTAGATTAATACCAAACTAATTCTCAGTTTTCACTCAAGACCATTGTGACTGATTAGTCCACTTGTATAATTTTATGTGAAGACAGAATTGATCCCAATGAGTTCATTATGCCGTAATTATATCACGTTTACATAAATAAAAAGTCTCCCTGAAGTAATAAGCCAACACATTACTTAAAAAATAATAAATGCTAACATGTTATTTTAAAGCTGTCGAATTATTTCATTCGATGCATGTAACGTGTAATAATATCTGCTTTGAAAAATATCTAAAACATGGAAAACAAAAACGCTTTCTTGCACTCAACTTCAAACAAAAATGATATTTCAACGTTGGGGATTGATAGCATAAACAGCGATTTGGTAGCATTTTATAATCTGATTTAAGCGATCCTGTATTCTATATCTTACTTAAATCCACATATAGCATATTAATAGACATGCAATATTCAATAAAGGATTTAATCGCATGAAAGGAAGGGTGTTGATGTATTACCATAAAACAGCTATCACAGCAAATTGGTTTCGTTTAAAGGCGTAACATTAGGCCGATATGCATTTAAAATATACGAACTGTGCATTGGATGTGCCAATATCACGAAATCGGCAGCCGTTGTTTAAATACAAATATTTTGATTTATTTCTTGACAATTGTTTTTCAATTCGAGAAACAGCGATCCTAAATTCATATTATGTAATGCTATATTTAGGAGTAAAACCTCAGGTCTTGTGTAGCTAAACTGATGTAATATACGATAGCATGCAGACGTTGCTATTTTAAAATATTTTGTTGAAAAGAAATTTAGTCTTTATTACCTTCTATACCTAAGTTCCCTTAAATTAAATAGATTTTAAGTTCATAGTTTCAGGGAGAGTGCTAACCAACTGTTTCTACCGCTTTATGTAAGTAAAATGAGAAATCTATGACAGATAAAAAACAGTGGAAGCTATTGGTAATTATATCTTCTGTTTTGACTTCCATCGTCATTGTAACTTCACGGATTTTAACTTATTTTTCTGTAAATTGAAAGCTTTAAAATCCTATCGTTTTAAACACACTATGTGAGCCTAAATGCATTATTTCAATACATTAGGAATTTTAAGTCTCTGAAGGAGAAACATTAAGTAAGGATGCGGAAACAGCGTCACTATGCAGTTAGAGACGGTGTTTCCTGCAGCTAAATAACAGTAAGCTTCATTCTGCCGTTTGTGTTAGAATACTATTACTGAAGGCTTCTCGTTCAGAGATGTCGAAATGATTCGTTTATTTATGAGTTCAGTCACTTTGAAACGTGTATATTTTGGATAGAAGCTTACTATCACAATCTCAAGCGGATCAGTTAGACTTTGCTGACGAAGATAAACATCCCAGTATACACCGTTTATAGGTATTGCTCTGGGCCAAGTGTATACACTAAGTTCCCTTTTTTCGAAAATATACGGTCTTAGATAAAATCACCGATTGTCAGCTGGAGACGATATTTCCTGGGGCTAATTAGCTGTAATATTAGTCCTACTCAAAACTGCCAATTTATGTTGTCAAATAATCTTTACTCATTAGAATTTTACTCTTCCAGACATTCCTATTATTTCCCAATTAAATCGGAAGTTCCCAATATTGTGAAATTTTATATATTGAATATTGCTCTAATATTGTTTGGATATTTATATTGTCGTCTTAGAAGGAATGGTGCTACCTCGGCTTACTAAAGTGTTTATCTCAGATGCACATTTACCTAATAGACATATTATATTGAAAACTTTTTGACAGATATTTACATTTCGTCTTCAATTCCAACTAGGTTTCAATATAATAATTAATGTAAAATTCGATCGATCTTCAGCATGGTAAGGACATCAGTCAACCGCATTTCGCTTCTCTAAATACTTGTTTCGTTTCAAAACGAAATGCTACTGATATTGAATTTTTGTGTTAGTCTGCCTTCGCAAGATATAAAAATACTTCCATTTAAGAACTCGAAATGACAGCACCGATTCCAACATTTGGCAAACTGATTGTAATGTAGCGAACGGTGGAATAAAGACATATAGGTTATGAATATCTTTGTATTGTTATTTATAGGGTATAAATTAACAGATTTACATTTTACAATTGGGGAAATATTCAATATCTGATCTACAGCATAAATTTGTGTGTATAAATATTCTGTCTGTTCGATATGAGTTCATAGTTTTTCATTATAAGGGTTTTTTTATTAAAAGTAAATCCACCTTATGGTTTTACAACTAAATTCATTTCTAATCTTAAACTATACGTTTGGGCATTTATTAGAAGAGAAAGGGGCACTAATATTTGTAAACTTTCTCATTTTTTCTTCTTTTCCTTTGCTCTTTAGCGCCCCAAGGGAAAACTGTGATACCACACACTGATATTCTTTTCTTTTACGTGTTTCAGTCAATTAACTGCGACCATGCTGGAGCACCGATTTCAGTCGAACACATCAACCCCAGAATTTATTCTCTGTAAGCCGAGTAATTATTCTATCGGTCTCTTTTGCCGAACCGCTAAGTGACGGGACACAAACACACCAGCATCGGTTGTCAAGGAATTGTGAGGGACAAATACAGACACAGATCCACACATAAAGAATATAAATATATATATATATATATATATATATATATATATATATATATATATATATATATGTATATATATATATATATATATATATATATACGACGGGCGTCTTCCAGTTTCCGTCTACCAAATCCACTCACAAGGCTTTGGTCGGCCCGAAGCTATTGTAGAAGACAAGTGGGATTGAACCCGGGACCATGTGGCTGGTAGACAAACTACTTACCACGAGCCCACTCCTGCACCTATTAACATGATAATTTGATTGGGCAAGTTCATGAAAATGTATTTTACATTTCTCTCACAGTCAATGTGCAGTAACTAATTTATTTGGGAGTGTACATTTTTTCTTATCCACATACCAATTGAATTAAGCGTAATAGCTACTGGTTATTGACGGATAGCGTTTGAGTGATCATTGCATATGTACCAGGAACACAGTGAAGGTATATCGTTAATGTAGAACACACGAAAGTCTAGTAGCATTATTATTATATGTGTTGCACTAGAATTAATATAAATGTAAAAGAATGAGCAAATGAGATGATCATATTCATATCTAGAAGAACTGTTTTAATCAAAAACTCAAGCAATGAAAGAGATTTATATAGTGGCAATACTTTTCATTTAGATATGGACATTTACTAATTTAAAGAAACACTATTTCTTCTAATACCAAAATTCATAAATTTGGAAAGATAACACTTTGTAGTTCTGATTGTCACTAAAGTGGAATATATAATTAACCGATATGGCGGCGCTAGGATTTGGCGACTTAAACATCGGGGGTAAAATAAGATTTGCGTTGGCAAACACAATGGAAAGGTATCTGTCAATATAATATATTAATATAATATATCAATAGGAAGGAAAACAGTGCAATTGAAAAATTCACAATATTGCCATGATATTAACGAGGCAAGATATACATTAGACATTTGAACAACTACTACCGAAAGTGAAACCAAAACGTCAGAATTCAATCACACGCCTATCATTCATTCAACAATATATCGCGATACCATATTAAATTATTGGATGATAATTAATTAAGAATATAATATAATATGACCACTGATTCCAATTATCTCATGAAATATCTTAATAGCTGCTTGCTATATCGATTCATATTGTAATTTAATTATTAGTTGGTGGTTAGTAATTGCGTATATGGAAAAATGAAGAAGTAAATTGTCTCCTGCTTAAACTATATTTAAATTATTAAAAGCCAAGAATATTGAATCGACAAGAAACTACCTTTAATTATTGACCATTTACAGGCTGATGATCATGGTGACTATTGTACTTTATATACAGTATTCGTAAATCACCTAGCTATTTCGCGTTTCGCATGATATTGAGATGAAATGCGGTTTGTATCAATGCGTATCTATGACAACACTACCATGTTGACGACAAAATAGTTTTTTTTTCAAACTATTATAATTTCTTTCTAATTCAAATGAATATTTATTTATTTTTAGCTCACACTGGAGCTAAAACAGAGAGGACAAAGAAGGACTAACAAGGGAAAAGGTGCCAGCCAATTAAATCTAGTTCTTAAATTATCGATACCGAAGGATGAAAATGTAAGTTTAGCTCGGCGGAATTTGATGTCAGAATGTAAAGACAGATGAAATAATGATAATCATTTCACCCGGGGGGGGAGCCAACGTTTCTTTGCTTTAATGCCTAGAAGGATATTAGACACTAAGCGGACAAATAAGGGCAGAAAAATGAATGTAAATCAAGGAAATAGATGACCAGTGCGGAACCGTTACATATGTAATCGACGAGGAAAGGATAAAAGCTAAGTAAACCTCGGTAAGTAAACTCAGAACGTAGAGACAGACGAAGTACCGTTATGCATTATGCCCACTGGGCTAAGGTTTCTTTATTTTCTTTATTACACACAACAGTTTATACACATAATGTACAAACAAGAACAGTCAAATTAGCCGGGATAATCGATTAGATCGACCACATTACCTGACTGGTACTCAATTTATGAACCCCGAAACAGTAAAAGGCTAATTCGACGTCTTCGTAATTTGAACCTAGAACGTAGCGACAGACGAGATACCGCTAAACAATTTGCTCGAAGTGATAACGTCTCTCCCAACTCGCCGCCTCAATGCCAGTAAATATTCATGTTTAAATCCCTTCGGACTTCAATGTGCACAGCTATAACTCGCATATGGATTATTCTCTAGGTAATTGAAAGTTTTAGTTACCGAATATTTACTGCAAGATTTTGCCACAAACCTGTGTAAGAAAATTTAGAAGTATTAACTGTAATACTCGGAACGACATTCAGATTTTGCAGCTGAATATGACAAAGAGCGCTTATTCAAATTACACCTGCGACATTTTAGAAATTGTTTTGCTATCATAAATATTTGAATAATGTTCCTCGTTAGAAATGTAAGCGTAGTACGGATAATCGATTCACATAAGAAAAATAATAAATCAAGCAATTAATGCGGGGTTGCATTTATCGTTAGCCATCACATATTCGCCTTTCATCATGAACCATAACATCTGGACAAATTATCAAACAGCTATCGTTATGAGCCGTAATACTTATGCGTTTTACCTCGTTTATTTATTTTCTAAGCTAAATTGTTACTTCAAACGGTGATTTATTATATATATCTAATGGCCATTATTTTTACGCGATTTTTAATATTGCGTTATTGGTTAAGTATTTTCTGGGTTTATAATCAATTAAATTGTCTCAGCATTTCACCAGTTCATAATTTATTAAGACCAAATCTGTGAAGCCCAAGTTCAAACAAGTCACCATACGAGCACAAAATACGGAACGACGATACACTTCACTGACTCTTTTGCAGGTCATACAGTAAGAGTAGTAGCTACCGCAGTAACAATGGCACAGTAGCGGTGTCACCAGCACCAGCACCACCACCACCACCACCACCACCACCACCACCACCGCCACCAGCAATAGTAGTAGTTGTAAGAATAACACCAGTGCTAGTAGTTGTTGTAGTAGTAGTCACCGCAATAACATTAACAGAGCAGCAGTGTCACCACTGCTGCCATGAGTAGCAGTAGTGGAGGTCCTAGCAGAGACAGTAGTAGTAGTAGTAGTAGTAGTAGTAGTAGTAGTAGTAGTAGTAGTAGTAGTAGTAGTAGTAGTAGTAGTAGCTCGCCTGCTATACCTCAGTCACTGAATGGCCGTTCCGCTCCTTCGTAAGTGTCGACATCAAATGAAGCACCCTAATGCGAACCAAAGCTTTCCTCAAAACAATGCAATGCAGAAGTTCCTGATGAGTAAGACTCCAAGAGGTAGAATTCAAAACCTTATTAGATGTTGCTTGAAATGTCTGCATTCCCCAAATTCAGCTTGAAGTTCCACAAATAGATTTCTTTCAGGCCATTTTCGGTATCAGTAAACCTCTTCTCCCTTACGTCTTCCAAACTTTTCTACTCCAGGTTATTTGGCTCAAACTAATTCCTCCATCCACAATTGTTTTTGTCCACCCATTCAACTCAATAAATCGTGCAGAAATGTCATAAATCTATGTCTACGTATCCTGTGTTGTATTTAGACCGACTTTTTATTGTGGTTTCTATTAAATTCAAGTAGTGAAACATTGGCAGCGCTTCTAGCCAAGCATTCCTTGGCTCGTTGATAAGGTATCTGTTTTATTCCAACCAGCCCGAATGATCGGCCGTCATCGGCCCGTGTTCGGTCCTTCATCTGATTAGTCGGCTACATGATGGGCCAATGACGAGCCGATCATTCAGGCTGACTGGAATATGAACGATAAGAGTCCTACACTTGACTGAACATTTTTGGTTAATATTCATTTTCCGATTTTCTACTCTGTTCAGGTAGCACTCATTTCTAAGCCTCAACTTCGATGCATTGAGTTATCCTAATTGCTACCTTGTGTTCAATCGTTTTTCTATAGCTTTTAGCTCTTTACATTCAAACCAATACTGCAATCGTTTGAGATTGAAATGCCCGTAACGTTTTGATGCTCTATCAAACATGAATACTATGCCAGGAGAGTACTTAGCTGTTTTCAAGAAATGTCTTGGTTGAATCTACATTGCAACAGGTGACAGTGAGAAGAACAGAAACGTCCAACTCACTACTCCACCAGAAGGATTACTGAAAAAAATGCATTTAAGGTTGTGCCTCCGGCTGAAACCTGTAAGAAATAAAATATAAGATAGGATACACGACACTTGAATATTCGTCGTTCAAAACATACTTAACGTTTATAAGCACCCAAGAACGTATCGGACAATTCAATTGCCTCAACAACACTGCAATTCAGAAAGTGGATTTTCAGTTCCAATATCTATTCATGACTTCACCATCAATCAATAGGTAGAGAATATTCTTCACCATTTTATAATTATTTTCCAAGCGCAGGTTCTGTTGTATATCAATGTTTACTTTTCAAACACAAGGTTGGCGTTTCAGTCCTTCTGCGTGGCATGTTAGAAATCTACCTTCGCTTTCTATATTCTAGAGCTGACCAAACATTGTGAGAAGACGCGACAGGAATGAAACCCATCGTACGTATATGCGTGTGCGTTTGAAACCGGGAGAAAGAGAGGTGGGAAAAAGCGAATGTGTTTGCATGCGCTAGTGTTTATCTGATAAAGCCACTTGACAACCAACTTCGGTATGTTAGCGTTCCTATAACGACAAGTTCGTTCGAAATTGACTGTTAGAGCAAATACTGGGCCCGGAATTTAAATAGCTACTGCAGTCAATTTTTTAAACTGAAATTCTTCTCGGCAGGTTATGGTCGCACTCTAATGACTAAAACAAATGAAAGGAGATAAAAGATTTATTTCTGTTTTTGATCAATGAGAAACACTCTGGAAGAATAGTGATTTCAGATACCTCAGATGTTTAATAGTAAACCCACCGTCTGATAATGTGTTCTTATAAGTTAAGTGTGGACACGTATTCTGAGCAAAACCTATTTATGGCTTCATTGTAGTAATAGCGATTATATAATAAAGAAATCATTTTGATATTTTTATTCAGAACTGTGATAAAACGATGATATTCTCAAATGCAATAAAAGTATAAAAATATTAAAACATATAATGAAGATTTAATAAAGTCAGAAACCTTCAAAATCGTACTTTATAATTTTGGCTGAATGTTTTAATAAAGGAATAATATCAGAGAAATTAAATTCCGAGAGGAAATTAACTGCTGAGCTATATACTATACCAACAAGTCGTTTACGAAGGAGACGCTTGAATATGTATCCCAAATAAAAATATTTTCTGAGATGTAATTTAATCTATATATTTTGTGTTACGTTGTACGTATGTTTAACATTAATATTTAGCCCAAGCTAAATCCAAATCTCACAGGCAGCGTCTGTTTTGTTTTATTTAATTAAGAGACTACTAAAAGGAAATAGTATCACGATGTGAAAGCATAATACTATAAAACAATGGATTATTCATGAAGGGGTGCTTTAAAAAGAGAGCTGCAAACGTTATTAGATGCAGCGGTATAAATCACATTGACGTTTATAGTTGCCCTAGCGGTATCGCTCAGCTTTGCAAATGGCTTTATTTAGTTCTTGCGTACAAAGAAATTTCTGAGATAAATTTGAATCTAAAAGTGAAAAATATCTATCAATACCAGTATTGCTTAGTCTCGGCATTCATTTCCGATTTGAGCTGTTTCCCTTCATATTCTTTTTATATCATTTTTTACGTGTTTCAGTCATTTGACTGCGGCCATGCAGAACGGTTTCTTCGTTCAGACGGCACCTCGGGCATGTCCGCTCCGTGTTTGTGGAGCCGTACATGTGTAGCTTATCTCGAACAGACAGCGCCCTCCGATAGCACTGCCAGGCCAGGAATCTCTGGTGGTTGTTCATAGGTCCCGCCCCGAATTTGTCCTGAATAGGCGGGCCAGATATTCCTCATCGACGCTCAGGTTGGCTCCCAGACCGTCGTCGTAACTACTCTCCATTAATCCCCTATGGAATGCCTTTGTGGTGTTGCATCTTGTCAAGTGAGACTCGGGACGGCAGAATCGCTGCAGGGCTATGCGACTCTCGCAGTGTAACTTTCTCTTCCTCGGTCTGCTTTTCGTGACACAGAATAACCGACCACACATGTTCTCCGTCGTTCAGGTAGAGCCAGAGATGCCGCAGCCTCAGCGCAGGCCAGTGGATGCTGGCAGCAAATGGATCGCCTCACCATCGGAATGTTTCTTTTCCACAATAAGCGGAAGAGGATGAACTCCAGTATTGTAATGATAGCGTCGGTACAAGGCACAGCAGCCAGGCGGTAGTAGATGACGATCGCGATGTACGCGTTCGCGTCCTCCGCCCGAAATTTTAGGGAGAGTTTACTCTCGGTCCATTGCTGGGCGAGATTCTCCAACCTACTCGTGATCTCGTCCCAATTTTTGTACGTTTGCATCGTGACTAAACCAGACGCTGACCAATATCACCGGTCCCTCCCTCCAGCGTCCCACGACGGAGACACTGCGGACTGCATTGGTTTGCTTCTCCAGGTGCCGAGCC
>JACXVO010022666.1:931860-945878 GCA_015501135.1 Hapalochlaena maculosa
AGGCTGTAGTAGAAGACACTTGCCCAGGGTGCCGTGCAGTGGAACTGAACCCAGGACCATGACGCTGTTAGAATAACTACTTACCACGAGGCCCCACTTTACCTGAGTTTAAATTCCACCGAGGTCGAGTTTGCGTTTCATCAATTTTGGGGTCAACCAATTAAGGACAACTTGTTTACGGGAGTCGACTTAATCGGATGACCTCCTTGCAGGTGTCTGTTATTCTTTGTCCCCTCAATGTTTAACCCCACGTGAGCAATTAAGAAATAAGAAGCGTTAGCAGGTGGAGAGAAATAACAGTATTTCTCTCGTCTTTACGTTCTGAGATCAAATTTCGCAGAGGTCGATTTAGCCTTTGATGTTTTCTGGGTCAACTTAGACTTTCATCTTTTCTAAGTCGATAAACTAAATACTATTCCTATCCAAGCGACTGGCTACCTCTCCAAAATTTTCAGGCCTTCTGCCTAGACTAGAAAAAATTATAGAATGTCAAATAATTCAAAGATATATTTCTCCAGTGTATCCCTTGCGTCTAGCACTTCTGACAAAGTGCACGCTTTCTTTACTTTCGGTAAATGATATTTTTGACTCCACCTGCTGCTCATAATGAATTAGAGTTAAAGAAATTAGCCCATATATTTACCACTTAATAGAAGTTAACAATAGAAGTTATTTATTTACCTAAAAATATGCGCAGGACAGGCGAAATGTAGTACACTAGTAACAACAACACCATTCATCGCATTCCGAAGGCGGTGAGCTGGCAGAAACGTTAGTACGTCGGGCGAAATGTTTAGTGGTATTTCATCTAATGCTACGTTCTGAGTTCAAATTCCGTCGAGATCGACTTAGCCTTTCATCCTTTCGAAGTCGATAAGTTAGGAACCAGTGGCGTAATGAGGTCGATCAACTCGAATCGACTGGCCTGATGACCTTGTCTGACCTTCTTTGTTCCCTATATGTATGGCCCCTTGTGTGTAATAAAGAAACAGAAACGTTAGCACGTCGGGCGAACTGTTTAGCGGTATTTTGTCTTTCGCTACGTTCTGAGTTAAAATTCCGCCGAGATAGACTTAGCCTTTCATCCTTTCGAGGTCGATAAATTAAGAACCAGTCATGTACTGAGGTCTACCTCTTCCACTGGCCCAGCTACATGGTCTGTCCTTGTGTGCCCCCTATATGTATAACTCCATGTAGGTTATAAAGAAAAAGAAGTATTACTATGACTGGCGAAATATTTATCTGTATTCCGTCTGTTCTGAGTTCAAGTTCCACGGAGGTCCACTTCGTCTTTCATTATTCCGGGATCGATAAATTAAGTACCAGTCGCGTACTAGGGTTAGTCTGATCGAGTGAACCGGTTATTTTTCCTATCTTTTTTGTCTCCTTTATGTAGAGCCTGTTGAGGGGGGGGAAAGAAACGTTAGCATATCGGGCGAATTAATTAACTGTATTTCCCCTGTACCTACGTTCTGAGTTGAAATTCTACTGCGGTCGACTTAGCCGCTCATCTCTTCCGTGTCTATAAATTAAGCGCTAGTTGCGTACAAGGGAAGATTTGATCGACTCGCCCAATCATCTTGTTTGCTCTTGCCTGACCCTATATGTATATATCCCTTCTCGGCACTAATGAAAAAAGAACGCTAGTAGTCGGGTGAAACATTTAACAATATTTCGCCAGTCACTACGTTCGGAGTTCCAATTCCGTTGGCGTCGTCTTAGATTTTTATCCTTTCGGGATCGATAAATTAAGTACCAGTCTCGTACTTGGTTCGATAAAATCGCCTGGGCCGGCCACAATGTCTGTCCTTATTTTCCCCCTCTACGTATTGCCCTTCGTGAGTAATAATGAAAAAGATACATTAGCACCGTCAGGCGAAATATTTATCGTTATTATATCCGTCTTTAACTTCTGAGTCCCAATTCCGCCAGAGTTCTCATTTTGGAGTCGATAAATTGAGTACCATTTGCGTACGAGCGTCCATCTAATCGACTACCCACCATCCCTCCAAATTTTGTGCCTAGAGTAGGAAAGAATAGTTTTCTATATATTCATAAAACAAAATTGATGAGACATTGTTAGGTGTTCTCAAATTCAGTTTTGCTATCATAATTAAATCAAATGTTTACGCCACATAAAACTATCACACCATACTGCAATTCCATATACATTTATCAGTTTGTTAGTTGCATTTTCCACCATCTTGCTTATCAAAAATCTAACAGCTATCTTAACGTTCTGAATAAACTGCGATCAGTTTAATATTAATGGTGTGAAAAGGCTCTTAGCAAAATATTAAGCCTCAGACATATGTTTCTTATCTAAATACCTTAAATAATGAATTGTTGATCAGTTAATTTCCACTCGTATTTACTTACTGTTACATTGGAATAGCGTAAAGTGAAATTCCTTGTCAAAATATCTGTAGCTGTGCTAGGAAAACAAGTGATAACAATCATGGCCGGCAGTGTTTAACATACATGAATTGTCAAATAGTGAATATATTTTTGACACTTTAGATTTTTAACATTTGCTAGTTTGTAGCATTATATAAACTGAATATAGCATTTTATACAGATCGTCGTATCAATAGTACTGCATATGAGAAGTTTGTTTTTCGAACGTATATGGAAAGAGTTATAGGAACTTATAAATAAATGAGAAATAAGTATAATGATTTAACCTTACCTCATCTTACTAGAGTGGAGGGGCAATGGCCAAGTGGTTAAGACAGCAGATTTGCGGTCGTTGGGTCCTGGTTTCAATTCTCAGACCGGACATTGCGTGTGTTTATTGAACAAAATACAATTTAGCTCCATGTAGCTCCGGCAGGGGTGGTGGCGAATCCTGTTGTACACTTCCGCTACAACTCTCCCTCACCACTCTCTTTCCTGCTGCTTCTATCAGCTCACCTGTGATGGACTGGGTAACCTATACGTCTAAGAAACCAGGAAACCGGCGCCTATGAGCCAACATGGCTCGAAGGCGGGTTTTCTTCTTTCTTTTCATCTTACTAGAAATAAAATATCACATGTCCAAAGACTTCGTAAATGGCGGATTCTCGTAGCAGGTTCGGGTCAATGGGATCAGCTACGGTAAGCTCCAAACAGATTGGCTTCAATAATGTTCTGGAGTATAAGCCACATTCAGTCGCAGTTTCTAGTAAATTAAAATGATGTTCTGCTGTAACATATGGAGTCTTATATTCCCAGTTGGTGAAGTTATAGGCGTTAATTGAGTCATTTAATGTGGGTGTAACGTTATTACTATAAGCTTTACAGCAGTCCGTTGTAATCATCACCGATTCCAGGCAGTATTTTTGCGATAAGTAAAATGTTGATTTATCTAACAACTGTCTAAAGGGAGGCGGTCACATAAAAGGGATGTATGAAATGTTTTGAGTCAAAGTTAGACACAAATCTGCTTCATAGCTGAATTTTTTGCTGGTAATTACAGTCTTTTGGGAGTATTCTTACTCATTTTCCTGATTCTGATAATTCTTTTTTTTTCTCTTTGCAGGTATTTGAAATGTCGAAATTAAAATAAAAATGGAGAAAACTGAGTGCCTTACTGTCATAAAGGAGTTTCTTTTTAAATGTATGACTTCAACAGAAATCCATGAATATACGGTGAGAATCTTAACAGTCAATTTTCTTTCAATATACACCAGTCAAATAAAAGGTAAACAAATTCAAGCGTGGCAGGTATAGCGTGAAATGTAATCCCAGACCAGAGAAACCTCCAACTGTAACCACAAAGAAAAACCTTGAAATTGCATTTCGTATGATAATGCAAGATCAACAGGGAATTCCAAGTGGAAGAGCAGACAACATTGTGACAAAATACCTTAAGTTCGCAGAGGTTTCCGCGAGATGAGTCCTCGCCCTTTGATTCCTAAACAGAAGCACATCAGGTGCATTTAGTCTCGAAGCTATCTTAAACTGTTTGAAGCCGATGGAGATAAATATATGGCTGGTTTCATTCGGTTCATCATGGCCAGCCTACAAACAAAAATCACAAACCTTAAAGAGTGGAACCACACACCAGCTCATGTCCCTGTGAAGGTCAGAGTAATTCCGTCAGCTGGGAACGTCCTGGCGTCCGTTTTGGAGGATTGTCAAGTTGTCTTGCTGATCGATTGCATTGAAAAGTAGGACGCCGCGACAGGACTGTAATGTTCTCGGCTACTGAAACGCATCCAGTAAACAATGAAAGTGAAAAGGCCGTAAATGCTCACCAAAGGAGTCCTGTTTCATCAGTACGAAGCTCCAGCCAACACGTCAGTATCTGTCATAACGACAATTCAGGATTGTGAATATGATCCTATTCCACATCCAACTTATTCGCCAGACATATCCCCCTTTGACTTTCATCGTTTCCCCACCCGGAGAGAACCCTGGGTGGTCACCATTTTGATAGTGATAATGGTGGCATAGACTCTGCAGGGTTTATTTTAACCTCATATAAAAGCGTTCTTTTACGCCATGAAAACAGCTCTTAAGCACCGCATGAGAAAGTGTTCAGTCACCGCGAGGGATTATGTCGAAATTAAACCTTGTGAAGTCTTGTAATATCGTTTCGTTTTAGGGTTAAGTCTTTTCACACACTCCTCGTATATGGCTTGATGTTCTTTGCCTAATTGCAGAGTAGACGATGAGCTGGTATTCCTCTGTCATACCTTTCCGAGTCCTATTAATACTGAAGTGAACGTTGCCTTTCATCGATAAATTAATTTACAATTCAGCTACGTATATGATGTAATCGATATGCATGTGATGAAATTGATTTGCCCATTTATTTCGTTATACTTACAGAATAACAAGTCCTTAAATGCGAATCGATCTTGGGAATCACAGTTGAAATAATGAAAAGATACTACCGGCTTCATTCATTGAAAACAGAAAGAACGCGTAAAATAATGTGTGGGAAATCAGTACTTATGCTTTTGTATAATGCGTCAAAGTCACAATAACGCCTAACTAGAGACTGAAAATTTTCTTGTGTTCCAAATACTAATTGAAATTCATAAAAAAACAAATACAGAAAGGAGATCCAAAAATAGAATAAAATTGATTACATATTGTGTTATCCAACATTTTAGAGATTTTTTCCATCAAATAGAATACTTTGAAATAAATTGTTTCCAAGATCTTGAGACATACACTTAATTGACGTCTTTGAAATACCTTCATGTTTCTAAGTTTCTTTCCATACACTATATAATAAGATGTTCGATTTTTTTCAGGTATCATTGTAATTATTCTCAATTACTTTCTTTTGTGTTTATATTGTATCCAAATACTTAAGCAATGCATTTTCTCTAGTATTTAACTGTATACTTAATTATGCATTGTTTTTTAATTACATGAGTAGTTTTAGACTAATGAGTTTTCCTCAGATTATATTTTTCGTACTTCTTCAGCGGGTATCAAGGTAAAAAACAGCACGGAAAAAGCACTATTCAAAAAGGATTTACTTATCACCAGTTTTTTTTTTTTAAATAATTACTAATTAGCTTCTTCGTATACATCATTGACTGATTGTGTAAATTAGTTACAAATTATACCAAATGGGTATTTTTACTCGAGGAGCAGAAGAAATGCGTTTTTAATAATCAAGTTACCTATTGTGTTTTTTTGTAATCAATTTACCTATTATTTTCCTGTTTTCTCATTATCAGGACTTCCTGCCAATTACTAACAACGTTATAAACGTGATGTTAATATTACAACAAAAGACGGTTTTGTATAATGCGAAGAGTTCTGCTGGTAAATTTGGCAACGGTGCTACGTCTCTGTGAAGTAATCTCTCATTTATGTTTGAAATGGTTTCAAATTTTCAAAATCTTTTTTTCCTAATTATGATTTTGTATTTAGTTGACCAATGTATAGCAGTTACATATAGTTTATTCGATAGAACTAGCTCATAACTATATAATGCCTGTAATAAAATCACAATGATGATTTATTAATGGAGCGTCAGATATAAAATTCATAGGATATATGGGAAGGTTTCGTTCTTTCGTTCTTAATATGTATACGTTAGTCACATAATCGATAAACTTCGTTCCTACTCTAGGTACAAGGCCCAACATTTGAGGAATGGAAGCAATCAATTAGGCCTACACCTGTAGGAAGCTGGGTCTTAATTTATCGAACCCGAGAGGAGGAAAAGAAAAGTCGACGTCGGTGTATTTTTTACTTAGACCATAAAGACAGATACTAAGCACTAGACCCGACATGCTAACGTTTCCTATTTCTTATGGCTGACAAGGGGTTAACCACAGAGGATTATACAACGAAATAGAAGGAGATGGCTAGTCGATTAGATCGACCCCGTTACACAATTAGCACTTTATCCATCAGTATCGAAAGGATGAAATGCAATTAGACTACGGCGGGATTTGAACTCAGAACAGAAAGACAGACAAAATACTGTTAAGCATTTTGCCCGACGTGATAACCTTTCGGCCAGCTCCTCGCCTTTTATACTCTGAGCAGAATGCTCAAAGTATTTGGGGGAAGAACGGGTAGATTAGATCGATCTCAGTAATCAAATGCTACATAGTTTATCGCTTCGATGAAGGGCAAAGTTGACTTCGGCGGATTTTGAATTCAGACTAAATACCGCTAAGCATTTCGCCCGGCGTGCTAAAGTTTATTTTTCTTTATTAGATGAGATAAGCAAGGAAAAACAAGGTAACAAGAGAATAGCAATTAGATTGATGCTAGTATCCAACTGTTACTTAATTTATCGACCCCTGAAGGATGAATGATAAACTCGACTTCGGCTATATTTCAACTCACAACAAGCAAACAGACGAAATACTGATAAGCAATTTCCCGGCGTGGTAACGTTTCTGCCAGCTCTTTGCTGCCTTCCATAGTACATAGTATTGAATTGCAGAGGGCTCAATAAATGTTTGACGATAATAAGGTTGCTTTCTCCTTTTTGCAGTGCATTTGTGCAATTGTGTACAGCAAGATAGTGCATATACCTTTACATAGATAAATGCACTCTTTTGGTGTGATCTATCAACAAGAAAATACCTGTTAAGTGACCTCAAACAACATCTGCACCATTACTTCTAGTCGTGTACATCACAACATTCTTTGAAAGTGTATTTTGACTGAATGGCGCTGGAAAAAGGCGCTTCACAAATTGACCTTGACAAACAATGGAAGGAAAATAACTATGAAGGATATTACGAGGTTGAAAGAAGCTCTGGCTGCTCTCAGTATCAAATTAATGACGTGCATACTTCGGCCAATACTTTTATGAACTCATATTTAGGTAAGAGTCTCATAAAGTGGTCTGAGGTTTTATTTTTTCTCCCCGAAATGGTAACAGGACATGTGGACCAAGGCAGAGTTTCGACTCCGAAAGTAAAGATGGACGAACTGTTCCTCGAATTTCGGTCGATATGTCAGCTATTCTGGGAACCGAGCCTCGACATAGAAAGAGAACCACTATAAGTTAAAATCTTTTGGACAAGAAAACTACTCAGAAACAAAATGTGGGTGTAGCACGAAATTATTAAAAATATTTTCTATAAATACAAATAAGCGATAGAATATAAAACTGAAACAAATTTCAGAAAAAAAAAACAAAATAACTTTAAACTTAGAAGATGACAACAGGTTAAGGACAGACAGAAAATGTGAAGAAATAACAACAAAATGTATTAAAGAATAGATATAAAATACACTCCATGTCTAATATGGTGCTCACCTTGACAGAGGAGACGTTGGGTTAAACAGAAGTAAACAATGGCTTAAAATCTCTGAATAGGGGGTCCTATTCCCACGATTAGCCACAAAGTTAAATAAGTACAACCTTTCCTAACACCAAACGCAAAATCTGTATAATGTGCATCCAGCATAATGAGAAAGATGACAACAATACTCTCGTTGAGAAAACAAATATTAATATGCCTATCTGGATACCAAGTACGACGGCATAAATAGTTATATCCAAAGAACAATATGCCAAAACTACAGCATGGAACCACAGGAGAAATTTCATGTGGCATATGAATGAAGAAAGTACAAACTGAAATAATTTGTGATTTTTATATTCAAAGCATTACCCGAAAAGTAACGGAGAATCAGTTGAAATATTCAATGTAAGGGTTATAGAGGTGGATCAATACCACTAATAGTTGTAGCAAAGGCGGTGAGCTGGCTGGATTGTTAGCGCACTGGGCGAAATAGCTGTATTTCGCCTATATTTACGCTCTCAGTTCGAATTCCGCCGACGTCGACTTTGCCTTTCATCCTTTCTGGGTTGATAAATTAAGTACCAGTCACACACTGGAGTCGATCTAATCGTCTTAATCTGTTTGTCTGTCCCTGTTTGTCCCCTCTATGTTTAGCCACTTGTGGGTAATAAAGAAATAGTAATAGATGTAGTATTGGTTTAAAACAGCAAAGGACAAAACCATTAAAATCATGGCTGTATCCACAACGCTATCTTATATATAATGCTCTTGGGGACCGCTCACATACTAAGGAAGTCATTATCAATTCTTTTATATTTATAACCGAAATAAAACAAGTTAACAGATACAAGATATCTTCTTTACAATAAGCATCTATCAAAAGTAATTCCACAAAATGTATTATACAGGTTGGATAAGCAACTAAATAACACGACAGGCATAGTACACAAAGCACACCACCTCACAACACTCCCAACACTCAAGCCAAACCGTGTAACAGAACAAACTGATTTAATACAGTAACGGGAGGTTTGTACTATGATGCCAACAAAAAGTAGAACAAAGAATTGATGCGCACATCTCAAGTGATTCAGTAGAATTCAGCCTAAAGTTAACGAAAAATAATAATACACACCGGAAAGAGAAAATAGATATAACGAAATCATAATGTAAAATGTTTTAATATAATGTAAGCCGTACAAATATTAGTAGCGACGTTAGAATGGCATTCGGATTCGGAAAATGTGCTAGGAAAAGACGAATCTTAGGAAAATCCATAAAAAGTATGGAATAGATTTTCATTATGATGAGAACATAAAATTATCATTAAATGGAGAAATGTATAAATAAGTGGACATATTGGAAATGACAAACGAAATGTATAGAAATGAAGAAAACCCACATAAATAACCAGAATTAACAATCTAGAATGCAAAAGGAATGTGTCAAACCTCATACAAGTAATAGTTCTTGTTTTTCTTATTTTTCTCGATTCATAATATTCGGTTTTTACCATCCGTCATGTTCTCTACTACAAAACATTCTTAACAATTGGCTTTAGCATTTTTCTATCAGAATCAGCATAGCTCCCTTCTTTCTCTTCTTTTTCTTCCCTTCTTTCTCTCACTGGTTATATAAAACCCTTCTTTGTAAGTATGTTTTCTTGTCTTCTTTTCTTCTTTGATATATGCATCTTTGTGACAAATACCTCCGCAGAACAAAAGTTTTAAGATACCCCCTGAATGAAGATTGTATCCCACTCTCCACTCAAACACGAACATTGTCTCTCAAGTGAAACCTTTGATTATTAACGGGAGAACTTGTATGGTTGAAGGATTAACTAATAAAGTCAGTAGTAGCAGAGAATGCATGTACGCGTACAGCTCTTTTAGCATGTTGAATACATATACTGGAAATTTAATTTTAAGTGAAGAATATGCACGTGCTCAATATATGAGAGAAAACCAAAGCAAATAAAAAGCAGTGAAAACATTGAAAACCAGGGCAACAGCGCCTAGGAAATTGGAACGGGCGTAAGAAACACGTGGAAATATTATCACCATCACTATCAAATCAGCTAGCACCAAATACATATCTATTACTACAAATACTATTGAGACGATAAACTGGGAGCATGCCGGACAAAATGCTTAGAGACTTTTCGTGCGTCTTTATATTCTAAGTTAGCAAAGATTGACTTCGCTGTTCGGGGCCAATAGAATATCTACCAGATGGGCATTTGGAGTCGCTGTAATTGTTTTACTTAATATGTTAATCTTCTGAGCTCTGAACCAGAATTTGAAGATAATATTACGATCACCAATACAACAAATCTTCATCTGGAAACAGGTAAAGAAGACACGCAGATTGGAAATTATCAACACTGCCCATATACGCAAAGCTTTAGAAACAATATACTGCAATACACAAATATTTTGTGTGAACTAGCAGATCACAGGAAAAATATCCTAAAAATACTAAAATCTCCGCGGGCCATGAAAAAAATTATATACAGGATTTTAATACTCAGATCCCACAAATAAACGGAAAAATGTTATGCATCACCTCATGCAACAGTGTCTCTCACTTACCAGTTTTAACCATACATGACATTACTTTAAAAATAATGTGCAATAGAATGCGTCAAGTTGATAATTAGAGACACCTGATAGAAACTCACCATCTCAATGAGGGCATGCATTCTTTAGAGTCTGATAGGTGTTCCCATCATCCAATCACTTGGAAGGATATGGACCATCTTCTTGAACTCTGATTGATAATTTGTAGTGGTGGTCATAACCCGGAATGAAAGCCAGATCTTTCGAGTAATAGGATTACAAGTCTACAAGAATACGGCAGCCAAATTTCTTCACACTTTTGGTGTGCTTGCCGAGAACATCATGTAATTTTGTATTTGTGTGACATTTGAATGTTATCACTGAATAATTATAGGATTGCGTGAGGACTTCTGAGAGGAGAGAGATGAAAATTTGTCTCAAACCTACTGAAGCATTTACACGTGTCACTAATTTAACGATTAGACAGGTGTTCCGCAAACTTGATCGGATGTCACAGATATAATAATTTGCAATACAGTAAGCAGGGATGGCATTTAAAGATTAGAGAATACGGATTCCTTCATTATTTCTAAAGGTGAAGTGTTCAACGAATCAGGGTGGCCATTTGCTGCTAACATAAGCAGTGAGTAACGCTACAATGTTGTAGGTAACAATGCACGTACAAAAAGTTGTATCACCTGACATGCTTAGCAGTTCTTTGACTGCGAGAAAATGAGGTCGCCTTTTGCTAGATACGCAGCTCGATAGTCTAACAATCGAGAAGATATGTCACATTATATATTCTTAGGAGCGAAGGACAACACATACATCTCCACTATTTCATCTGGTATCAGGAAAACTATTTATCCGACTTTATATGGAATATAATTTGTATAACTGTCTTTACGCTCTTGGAGCATATAATTGGTGAAACTGCCTTTATGAGAAACGTTTTCCTGTCAGCCGGTATTATCAATCAATAAACAAAAAACGTATGGATTCATTTACTCTATTCACATTATTTATTTTGGACGGATATACGTCCATGTATTGATTTATGTTCTTATAAAAACAAAAAACAAAATGATAACTAGAGAAACCAAGATGAGGACTTATATCTTTTCAATGAAAATATTGTAAATATATAAATAATGTACAGAATTTCTCATCTCAATAATATATAGAAGTAGTAAAATTCTTCTTTCCACCCGATTCATGACCTGTTGAGGAATTCTAGTTATACTGACTAAGAGAGTGCTTTCGCCAGTAAGATCGGAAAACGTATAGTTATTCCATACAGGTCTGCTCTAATTCATATTGATCACACACAAAAATACTTACTTGATGATACAAAAACAAATCATTTCTTCCGTTATCACTTAAATATCTCGCAATAAAGAAAGGAGTTGAAAATATCATCATTTTGTTGCGACACAGTATTTAGTACCCCGGAACGTAACAACATTCTACTGTAATCAAAGAAAAACCCTTTCTTCACCATTATTTTGACGTACCAATAATATAAATGGAATCTTTATATGATAAGAGACATATTCAATTATTTGCTATGTAGAACCTGTTTAGATATTGAAATATGTTTTTCTTACTTCATACTGATAATTGTATTTGTTATGACATGACTATTTATTCCTGCATGCTAAACTAAAGTCTACAGTAATAGCAATACAAATACATTTGTTTTTTCAGCCTAAGAAATCAGTGAGATAATATCAAGTGCAAAACAAAATCTTTGTTAAAAATTATGCATAATGTCTGGAAACAAAACGTGTGCAAAAAACCTATTTCCTCAGCAAATAACACGAGCATAAAAACACATTGGAATCTGAACAGATAACGTTTATTGTTTCATTACATATTTCTTTAGCGCTTATGATATTCTATTGAAATCAAGCCATAAAGAAATATTGATAAACCTGTATAAGATGGAATATAAAAACAAAACGCTAGTAAGATAATTCCGTCCATCACATTTTCTTTCTTTGTAAATACTGCCAAGTTTATATATACAAGTTTCTATTTTGTATAAAATATAAGCCATCTCAGCAAAATATAGTTAAATCCAAATGATTTTCGGCTTCTTTGTTAATTTCCCTCTGCATATCTATGTCGATGGCTTTCTATTTTTCGTCATTACTGGAGACTTTAAGTTTTAGGAGTTTGATTTCTGATTTTAAATGGAAGAGTGCTAACTTTTACTTAATAGCTCCCTTTCGGTCAGATTCATTTGGTATTTTTTTATCTGGAATTTGCGTAGGAAGATATATTGTTTCAGGTTCATCCATCTTTCCTAGATATCTGCTTTGTTACAAACTTTTATCAGGTTCCAGAAAGCGTATTTTCTATACTTCAAGTTTGTGTTCCAGATGCTCTCTGTTTTTGTTTTTTGTTAGGTCTTCATGAGTATCATTTTGTGTATGTTGGTTGTTTTTTGGTTTATTTACGAATCAATTTCAAATCAAAAGAATAAAAACTCCTACACAGCAACATACATTACCCTGAAATATTACCATCATATTTGCATACCACCCCCAAAACAAAAACGCCTTCACTCCCACCACCCAGATTCTACCATAATACACAAGTACCCCAAATTCAGAGAAATATTGCACACAAACAAGATCATTTCCTAGCAACCCAAATCACTTAAACACATCCACACAAAGTCAAAACTTACGTCCACGTCATCTAATTACAGTAAAAAATCTCTGGCCGCACGAACTGTGCATGTGCAACGTACTAAACCTGCTTAAGAAATAAAAATTCCTATTCATTCATGGAATAAATCTAAACGGACTTTACTTGTGTTTCAGAAAACTTGATTTATGTCATTAAATGCTCGTGCTGCCACGTAAATCACATTGCCTCGACCAGACTAAAATTCAGACACCGTTGCACCGTACGCCATTATCAGATGGCTTCTGCAGTTTACAGAATGACACCGTTTATTGGACACATTGGAAGATGCGCAAGGCAGTTGCTCCCACACTTTGTGATCTTTCCTTTCTGTCAATGCTCCATCGGAAAACCAACACGTGGAAGACGAATTAAAGAATCGTATTTCATTGAAAAATTAAACCATAACTCAATTATTCATGATATTCTAAACCCAATTAAAAAATATAATGTAAACAACTTTGTACATGTAACAAATAATCTACCAAAAGAGTATCAAAGCAAATTTCAAAGGCCCATCATCACACATACCCCGGCTGAAACTTCCGGGTTACATTCCCTTCTATATAAGTTTTCTTCACTTCTTCTTACATAGCAAACGAAGGATGGATTGAAAAAGTTAGACGAAACCGGTAATTCTCCCTAGACAACGTCATCGCAAAAACCTTTTTTAACATTTCAGACAGTTTATAACACACACACACATATATATATATATATATATATATATATATATATATATATATATATAGGTGGAGGCGTGACCTTGTGGTAAGTAGTTTGTCTACCAGCCACATGGTCCTGGGTTCAGTCCCACTGTACGGCACCTTGGGTAAGTGTCTTCTACTATAGTCTCAGGCCAACTAAAGCTTTGTGAGTGGATTTGGTAGACGAAAACTGTAAGAAGCCCGTCGTATATATGTATATATATATTATTAATGTGTGTTTCTGTGTCTGTGTTTGTCCCTCCCCCAACCTTTCCTTGACAACGGACGCTGCTGGTGTGTTTGTGTCCCCGTCACTTAGCGGTTCGGCAAAAAGAAGA
>JACXVO010022670.1:805252-815783 GCA_015501135.1 Hapalochlaena maculosa
CCCCCTCCGGTCCATTTTTTTTCCTTGTATATTTGGAATCTCCATCATCAATAAGCTAGGAATCCGTGAGCATTTTTTTTCAAAAAGGTGTAAAAACTCATTTTTCAGGGATGGGGTGCTTAATTGCCAGGTCCCCCGAATCAAGTATTATTAGAAGCTCCGTGTTCCACAATTCTAAACACCATCAGGAAGTGGATGAGTCCTGGTTATGTCGGAAACATGCAAGGCCAATGTCACAGTTCAAGTTCTGATATTGTGATGTTAGAATACTTAACACGTTTATAGTTGCTATTGGAATTCACAACATACCTAGAAATGAAACATAGAATTTACAACACACATATTATAACTTGAAAGCAATGTCTAAAATTAATGCGCTTCCCAGATTCTTAATCAAAGTGAATTGATAGAACTTGGAAAAGCAAAAGACAAAATACCTTGTAGTATTTACTTCCAATTATTTCTTTACATTTTGAGTTTTAGTCCCACCAGAGTTGATATGGTCTTTTATCTTACTTATGTTGATAAAATAAAGTATCTGTTAGATAGATACTGAGTTGATCTTATCAGTTCTCCCTCACTATTAATAAATTATTAACACCGAAGACTGAGACTTTGGATTCACTTGCTCCGCATTCTTAACCTTAATATCCATGAATTTCTCTCTAGGCTTTTCTTGATTTTTAGTTTGGCTCTATAAAATGAAAAAGAAAATTTCTTATTTTGCTAGGATATGATGTTGCAAGCAATATGGGCCAAACTCTTTCGACTCACCACTTTTCTTGATTTTATATATATCCTGATTGAGCTATTAAACTTACCACACATGCCTTCGTTTATGAATTCATTGGAAAATTATTTCTGATTATATTCTTGATGTATTCTTATATATTGAACCTGTGCAAAGATTTCTACAAGGTTAGATTTGAAGTAACAACCAGTTAGTTACATGTAACACTACAGTTGTGTATGTATCATAAACACATGAAGTGTATTAACTTGCATAACACTCATGCTTTCATTTTACTAATGTATTTTCTTTTTTTCTCCTTTTCTTACAGGTAAGTCAATTTATTTGCAAAATCTTCTCACTGCACAGAATTCTTTCAATGCAAGGTAAGTTCAGAGTTTGGTGAATTACCAGTGTGATAGTTTCAGTGTTGCGTTTTAGTAATTTAGACTGACATTTTTTTTCTTTTAGTGGGTGGAATTTCTTGTGCTTATTTTGCTTCAGATCAAGCAAACCTTTAATTAAAAACATTCTTTCCATGACTATCCCATACTATTGCTTGGCACAATGTGCCTAAGTCACATTAATACAATTATTCTTTTCTAAAATGGCAATGTATGTTCTGAGGGAAATTTAGATGTTGTTTTAAGTAAGTTAAATAGCTGCATAGAGATTCTCTCGTGTGTCTTGTGTTGATTTTTTTTCTATTGTTAATAGTTTCTTTCTGTAGAATTGCACTAATCTACCTTTTACTGGAAAGTTAGCATTATAAATAACATTTGAGTACCTGGAAGCAGGAACAGCTGGTTGCTTAATAAAGGATTGGTTCAGCTGACGACTCTCTGTATAGCTTACAAATCATTAATTCATCAAGTAAATCTCGTAGAAAATGTATTCACCCATTTTCAAACCCTTAAAATAATTTCTCAGACATAAAATAATTTCTCAGCATAACATAATGCAAAGGGGTTGTGAGTCTTTAAAATTACAGTTACAATCTTCTTACCAATTTCATTTACCCAATTTACACATAAACTAAGGCTGTAAAAAATTGCATTTGCCCAAGTATGAATGAACCCAGATCTTGTTGCTGCAAAACAAATATCTAAACTAGTCATGGACAACTTGCAGCCCACAGGTGTATCATCATCATCATCATCATTTCACGTCCATTGTCCATGCAAGCATGGGTTAGACGTTTTCAGCTGGGACTAGCAGGTTGGTTGGCCACACTTAGCACTAGTCTTGTTTGGCATGGTTTCTACAGATGGATGCCCTTCCTAATGCCAATCCCCCCGAGAGTGTGGGGTGTATTCACGTGCCACCCACACGACACAGAGGGTTTATCTAATAAAAAATTACCAAGCCCACTTCTAGAAAAAAGTTCATGTTTTTTCAAAGACATGTATAAGATGCTCAGTACACTCTGAAGAGTAATTGATTGATATTAGGAAGAGAATCCAGCTGTAGAAACCAAGCCAAAACAGACTGGAGCCTGGTCCAGCTATCTGGCTTACCAAATCCAGTCAAATCATCCAATTCATACCAGCATGAAGATTGGTGGTTGTCATTGTTGTTGTGTGGAAGGTTTGGGGATTGCTGGTAGAAGTAGTTATGTCAATTAATTCCTGGTTAACCTAGACTGAGCAGATCCATGATCAAAGGCAGGCCAGCCATGCCATTCTTGTCTTTTGTGGGATCTCTAAGACTATAGTATCTGACATGTTTTATCCTAGGACGCAATGGCCCTGTGGTTAGGGCAGTGAACTCACAGTAGTTGGATCGCAGTTTCGATTCCCAGACTGGGCATTGTGTGTGTTTATTGAACGAAAAACACCTCAGCTCCACGTGGCTCCAGCAGGGGGTGGTAGCAAACCCCGCTGTTCTCTTCTGCCATAACTTTCTCTCACCCTTCTCTCTCCTGCTGCATTTAGCAGCTTACTTGCAAAGGACTGGCGTCCCGTCAAGATGAGAACATATACGCCATGAAACTGGGAAACCGACCCAATAAGCCAGACTTGGCTAAAATGGAACATGTTTTGTCCTGTTTTTAAGAGAAAAGAAGTATAACTTGAGAGTGGTTTGGCTGCTATTTCTTTCAGGACGAATAGCTATGTAGGAGCTCCCTTATTGCATTGTGTGATGATGTCTTGATGATGGTATTGGTAGTTGCTGCAGTGGACTGTGTCTTGGTGATAGTTGTAGAAGCAGCTGCGGTATACTACGTGGTGGTGGGGGGTGATGGCAGTGGCAGCTTCTTCTCCAGTGCAGTGTGTCTTTTAAAAAGCTTCCTATCCCGTCTTCTCAGGAATGTTGGCCTGAGTACCAGCCTACTACGACCACCGACCACCGGAAGAACACCCCTTGTTTAACTCATCTGAAATAAACCAGAAACTGGTTGTTCAGTGATCCGCCTTCACCTGGTGCTCCTCAACCTTAGTTGCCCCAGCATAAAAATAATGTCTATTATGTGGTGTGAATTTATTGGGCCAAAACAGACCCATGCCACAAATATATCTGACCTTATGTCATTAATTCACCTCTACTTTCTCATTAGCTTGGCTCTCTTTCCTGTAATTATTTTCTATTTTCTCTCTCTCTCTCTCTCCTTTATTTCTCTCTTTCTCTCTCCTTTATTTCTATTTCTCTTTCTCTCTCTCCTTAATTTCTCTTTCTCATCCTCTCTTGCTCTCTTTTTATCGATTTCTCTTCCTTTCTCTCCTCGTCTTTGTTTCTTCCCTTATCTCTCTCACCCTTTCTCTCCCTTTCTTTTTATTTTTCTTTCTCATTCTTTCTTGCTCTCTCCCTATTTCTTCCCCCCCTTATATCTCTCACCTCCTCTCTCATTCAAACACACACACATACTATACACATAGGTAAGTGCTAGTCCCTTAACTCTACTTAAAGCTCTGTACAATTAAAACTGAAAGAAATTTTAGAAAAAAAAAACAATTGTTAACCATCCATAGATTATATACACTAGAATCAGTGTTGGTGAGTAGCCTTCCTCCAGCATCTGAACATAAAACATACTAAACTACAATTAAGGTTGCATCCAAGTTATGTTCTGTTTTCAATCATTGTATAGAATATAATTATGGTAATCTGGGTGTGTTACGTGAGGATACCATGTAGTATTCTGGGTAATAGTGGGAAGTATTTTAGCCCTTTTTTTTTCTTGAGGAACGTGTCTAAAGGTTTTTTGAAGTAGTCATAGTGGAGGTGTGTAAGATGGACTTGTAAATAGTGACTGTAGTTGTTCAGAATTTGTTGTAATGGTATTTTGTATTTCGTCACAATATATTTATCTAGAGAAGCTACTATTTTAATGTGTGTGTGTGTGTGTGTGTGTTGGGATCTGTGAGATAAAGGAATTATCAAAATGGTATTCCTCTTGTGAATATTATCTAGACATCATTGATAGTACTGGTGTATATTATCACCTGCAAACTTTATAGTTTGTTTTATCTTTGTACTTATCAGTCCCAATGTACTACTAATACATTCCTACAGTATGTGTGTGTATTTGTGAGTGTATGAATATATATATATATATATATATATCTTTAAACCCTAGGAGTCATAATGCCAAGGTAACTGGTTTTCCATAGCATATAAGTGATAGAGATCATAACTTTCCTCAGCACAGCTGAATGGGATGATGGTTCATTGCAGGATTCAGAGTCAATGATATTTGATGGATGGGAGGACAAATCAATTACATTGGACCCCACCCCATCCACCTCCTGCCAATGCATGAAAGACAAAGTTGACTCTGGTGGAATTTGAACACAGAACATAGAGAGTCAAAAGAAATGCCATTGATCATTTTGTTCGGCATGCTAACTGATTGACAATCTCAACACTACTGTATATTTACTAACTGCCATTTAACCCTTTAATGTTCAGATTAATATGTCAAAAGCTATCCTTATTAATTCACATTTTTAAAAAAATTAATCTTGTATTATCCTTCTTACATCTTTCAAAATTTGAAAGATGTAGTTATATATTTTTAGAATGACATTGCAGGGTAAGTGTGAGGTACTGGTTCTGGCCAGTTTGAACATAAAATGAGTAGAATATTTGGGCCGAATATAGCTGGTTTAAACATTAAAGAGTTAAATATAACAGTTTATTTAACACCGTGTGTTGTTTTTGTTTAGTTGCAAGAGAGCCTGCCAGAGCAGACCTATGATTAAAAGCATTCCAACCAGGAGCACTGTTTTATGGTACATGTAGAACTATATTGTCTAACACATCCTTTATTTTTTGTGACTATAGGGTTTGATTTGAAAGAGATTTGGCTGCTATTTCTTGCAGATCAGATGACCTAGTAGAGGTTCCCTTGTTGGCAAAAGTCCTTTGTGTATTTGATATGTTAGTATCCATAATATACTAGTAACATTATAATAATTAACCAATAACCTGAGTGGAAGCTATAAGCAAACCGTTATTAGTTAATTGGAAATTTCTCTCTTAATTGTAGAGAGAAATTTTTAAAAGTAATTGTGAGAGACTCTCAAAAATAAGGGGAGATAATTTGACAAAATTAGGCTCTAATCTTTCAATCAATTTATGCGCTTAGAAAATGGAAAAACTGATCTTTGTTTACAAGCAAATTATGGATGTGTTTCAGTCTATTAGACTTCATCAACGTATTACACTCTAATCAATTTGAGGAAGATTTTTTTTCTCACTTCAAACGAAACATTTGCAAATAGATTTTAGATTTTAATCTTAATAGGTTATGATGGGTGGGTAGGTTTAATTTGGCTATGGTATTATTGGTCTGAGAGTAAATCGAGTGAGTGACAGAAAATATCATTAATGTACAGGAATGAAAGTATTTAGCAACAAGTAAATTGTTATATTCCTATGTAGAATCATTGAATAATTATTTTGTTTGTTGGATATCAATATCAGTTCAGAGACTGTCAAGAATTCTAAATGTCAGCGAGGCGATTGGCCATATAGGAATACGCACTAGACTATTGAAACAACAACAAAAAAAAAACGTCTTTATGTCTACACAGTTTACCCAACTACAGAGATGAGATCCTCAATCTATGGCTTGTTGCCTTGGCAACAAACAGCTGAAGTGTAACAAACTGGAAGTAATTGGCTGCCCTTCAGCTGTTCTGCTGCTGCTACCATCACCATTGTTGTCATCATCATCATCATTGCCTACCATCATCATCATCATTGTCGTCATCATTAAATGTATGCTTTTTTTTTTGTTTTAGCAAAACTGATAACAGGTTGAGTGGTTCTTGAAATGAGAACATTTCTGATGTGTCTTCATTATTCATCACCATCCCTTCCATGTATTCCCTAACAACATTCTTAAAATTTGGGCTTGTCTCACTCCAAAGGATTAAACCAACAGTCATCCTTCTCTGTATGATACCAAGAACACCTCCTATATCAAAAGTTTTAAAAATGTACCTTGCAATAGAAAACAGTTTCGTCCCTCTTTAATGCCATGATAGCTTATTGTAATTCACTACTCACTGCATATTTACTTCCATACAAAAAATAACTCCTTGTACTCAATCATAGGTACATGTATTATTATTATCATCATTATTATTATTATTATTATTATTATTATCATTATTAGTAGTAGTAGTAGCAGTAGTAGTAGCAGCAGTAGTAGTAGTAGTAGTAGTAGTAGTAGTAGTAGTAGTAGTAGTAGTAGTAGTAGTAGTAGTAGTAGTAACAGTGGTGGTGTGGTGGATGGTAAATCAAGGGTACCAGAGAAGATACCTTTATAGCGTTTCTGAGTTCAAATCTCCCACAAGGGTCACCTTGCCCTTCTCCCTCCAGGGTCAATGAAATACAGTATCAACTAAGCCATGATGAATGACAAACATCTAGCTTTGGACAAGATAAATTAGATAAAAATGCTGGCTGTGGCCTGGAGGTCCCTTCAACCAGTTTGGCAATTTCCTGCATCCTCTAACAACCTCAACTGTTCCAACTTCATCTTGCCATTCAGTATATTGTGTGAGAGCGAGATAGACAACAAGCTACTTTAGTGTCTTTAGTCAGCATCAAACTGATTAGCAAACTATCACATTGATTTGGAATATGTAAATCATTAACATAGTTTAGACCCTATACACAATCTCCAACATAAAGATTGACTACTTATTATGGCTTTTACTTCTTTCAGTCATTAGATTGTGGCCATACTGGGTAACACCTTGCAAACTTTCTAGTTGAATGAATCGAACCCAGTACTTGCCTTTTTATAAAGCTTGGTACTTATTCTATTGGTTTCTTTTACCAAACCACTAAGTTAAGGGATGTAAATACACCACACTGTTGTCAAGCAGTGGTGGACACACACATGATGAGTTTCTTTCAGTTTCCTTCTACCATATGCTCTCACAAGGGTTTTCTCAGTCTCAAGACTATAGTGGAAAACATTTGCCCAAGGTGCCACACAGTGGAACTGAACCTGGAAAGCAAGCTTCTTACCAAACAGCCATACCTGCACCTGTATTTTTTGTATCACAAAATAAACAAAAACCTATAAAACTCATAAATTACAATAGATTGTTGATACATATCTGAATAAATAGTAGATCTATAAATAGTAATGCTTGTTAAATGCTCCAATTAAATTCAGTTTTATTGCGTTGTCAGCAGGTATTGTGTTTTCAATGGTCTCCATTTCATAAGTAAAATGTAAGATCAGCTGATTCATTTCTTTCATTGCTTGAAAATAGGTAAAACAAAAATATTTATTGCATTTCGAATTTCCAGCTTAGAAATAAATTTTGTTATATTACATATTATAGGCTACAGCCTTTGGAACTTCATCCTTGCTGTATGTGACTGAGCATTATCCTGATGGAATAGCAGCTTTCTCTTGAAACCAAAAATGGTCATTTTTCTTTGAAGGTTGACTTGAATGACTGGTCAAAGGATCAAATCCAAGATTTTCTGCTTGTTCTTGATGGTTACAGTAAGATTGTATTCCAACAATATTGCCATCTAGGCTGTGGTTGCTAGCTCGGAATTTCTGGAACCACCATTGATACTGGCTTACGCTTATTGCAATCCTTAAGACTTAAAGTCTTTGGCCCTCACAGCGTTTGACATAAGCGAAGTTCTTCTCTTCAGTTTCTCCTTTAGCTAAATAAACATGTCTCCCAGCTTCTTTTCTGACCTGATGGTACAGTTCCCTGCTGCTCTCGCTCAACCAAACTTTCCAGGTGACTTTCTTGACTCTAATGGCCCTGTCTACCTTGTCATTCCACCACCATGTCACCCTGGGTCTAGACAGGATCTTATACCAGCTGCAGATCTAGTTTGTGGCACTCAGCAAGCTGTCGTGTAGGAATTTCCAGTTGCCCCCTATGTTGCAAGTTGGTAGCTCTTTCTTCTTCTCATTGAATTTCTCAGTATATCCCTAAATTTCTGGTTGAAGGCAGGGTCTCTTAGTTTCTAAATTGGTTTACACCTTAATATCCTTCTGGTTCTTAGTGTGAAGTTGCCAACAACTACTCTATGTTGGGGAGCACTTTCTTCCTCCGAGAAGGCCTTAGTGTTTAGAAGCAACTAGGCATCCTTCTATCTAGTAAGAACATAGTAAATCTGGCTGGTGAGGTTACCTGATTGGTAGGTTATAAGGTAGCTGACTGGCTTCCCGAAGTTGGTATTGCAGATTAGTAGCTTGTTAGCATCACAGAACTCCAGTAGTTTAGTGCCTTCTTCATTTTGAGAGCCAAAGCTGTGCCCACTATAGACACCTTTGAAGATACCAGATTGCCTCCCAATATTGTTAATTGAAGTCACGAGCCACGAAGATGTAATCATTGACATTCATCTTTGCAGGAGCATATCCTAGAAGTGATCTTTTCACTCGTGTGGTAGGCTTGCTTGTGGAGCATAT
Organism: Hapalochlaena maculosa; assembly: GCA_015501135.1. Lineage (NCBI taxonomy): Eukaryota > Metazoa > Mollusca > Cephalopoda > Octopoda > Octopodidae > Hapalochlaena > Hapalochlaena maculosa. Next base: position 813,889 of record JACXVO010022670.1, read on the forward strand.
ACCAAGATAATTGTCACTATACTACCTTGCAGGATTAGTCTGAGTTTAAGTATTTTATCACATACACTGACTACCTATATGACCTTATCCACCTACTCCTCCACAAGAAGAATGCCCACACCACCTACATTGTTCCCATTGCCAATTCAGAAGATTTTATACCTATGTGCCTTGCCTGTGAGGAATATAGCCGACACTCCTCATCAACCTCTTGAATGCAGCATACATCAACATGCCTCCACTCAAGCATCTCAACAATCTCGCTGGACCTACCTTTCAGTGTGCCAACGTTTAGGGTGCCAACTCTGAAAAGTGGTGGAGGGATGTGGGAGTGAAGTTCAGTACCTGAAAAGAAGGGCGGGTAAGCTTGTGTATGCATGTGATAGACATTGAATACACAGTAAGACTTAGCTGCACATGTCTGCCATTTTACTCTATTTGTGACCATGTCCACTGGAATAGGGTGCAGTGGCAGGAGAGGGCAAAGAGAGGAACCAAAGAAGACTACTTTGCTATTGTTTAACTCCACTCTTGAGTGAGCAGATCTTAATCAGAAATGTTCCAGCTAAGATTATCATGTATAATTGCCAGGAATTATATGCACTCAAAACTACATTCCTGTGTCATAAATGTCTCTTTAAAGTTGGCAAGATGTAATTTGTTTGCTATTTCTAGCAGGCGGAGTAACCAGGTCCCTGTTCCTTTCTACTTACACTGTTGGTTACTGTGAACTGAGATACTATGCAGGTTGTTATTATGTGTGATGTAAAATTAACAGCAATACTGTATTGGTTAGTATGGGGTGTGTGTGGTCTGTAATATTTTAGTGTGTTTTGGATGGAGTGTGAGCTGTATTACAGTGTTAATTGCTTCCTGTAATCTTCTATGATGTATTAATTAGTCTGAGAGTGAACTAAGAACTTGTGTGGATCTTTCTGCAGGTTGACTGGAATAAAACAAAGTAGGCACAGAAACCTCGACAGGACAGTCTTTTCTAACCAAATTGACATTAATACCATGACAAAACAAATGTGTCAACAGCTTTAATTCTTTACCCTCCTTCATGTTTGTTGTGTTTTGCTGACAAAAGCCAAACGTTTCTCCTCCCCAACTTACTGTGTAACAATATTGTTTTTATTGGTAATATAAAATGTTTTTAAAAAAAAATAGGTGACTATTTATTTAAATTGTAATCCATAGTATAACAAGCTGAAACACTAAGATGAAACTGCAGAGTGTTCAAATGCTTGTCAAGAGACAAAGGACTCATAGCCTGTTGCACTTTCTTTTCTCTTTCTTTCCTCTATCCCCTCCTCTCTTTCTCTTTCCCTCTCCAAATTAATCCCATTATTTCTTAATACTCTTCTGTTTGTCGGTGAACATTGTAATTAATTTGCTGTGTTAAGCTGGCAGCATTGCTGTTGGTGGCAGTGGCACTGTTGATTCGATGGTGAGGGCGTTGGGTCATCAGTGACCAACTGGCTCGTAGTGTTAGTGTTGATTTGTCGAATGAGTCGGCGGGTTGGTGAGGTTCGTGCTTGTGCTCAGCTCCTCCTGCTTAATTAGCATTCCCTTTTGGCAACTTTCTTTTCATATCTGAATAACACTAATCAGATAATCTTAATCTACAGAAGAATAATTATCCCATCCCAAGCATGTTTAAATTTTGTTTTTTAAATGCAAAACAAAAGAAGAAAATCTCTCATATATATATAAAAAAAAAAAAACTTTTTGAAACACCCACCTATCTTGCCTTCTTTACATCCCACCTCTTTACTGACAAATTATTGTAGTTGGTGTTGGTGTTTGTTTGTGTTGGTGTTGATATTAATTTTTATTTGCTACTGGATTGATTGTGATTGATGGTGCTGGTGGTGTTCTCTATGGTGGTGATA